>VZTU01013735.1:0-14715 GCA_013400835.1 Zapornia atra
CGATTCTGTGATTCTATGATATCCCAACCCAGGGGTGCTTTGGTCTGTTTCTCCTCCCTCCAGGAGGGGTGAGTGAGCAGCTTGTGGTTCTCAGCCACTGCCTGTGGTTGAACCAAGACAGTCCTTTTTGGTGCCCAACCTGGGGCATAAAGGGTTGGGATAATGGTAAGGAGATGGTTTACTATGACCCTGACAATTTGCAGCTACCCACTGATCCTGATGAAGTCCAATGTACCCAACTCATGTGGCCTAAGTTTTTGCAGAGTGCAGTTTTTGATTGGGGCATTTCAAGTACACATTTTACTGATTAAGAGAAAAGGTAACTGAGAGCCTAAACTCTTCCTTTTTAGCCAAGTTTCTTAAATTTTTACATTTATATCCCTCTTAGCATTAAGATGCTGTCATATTTTTCTTCTATGAGCAAAACAAGAGCTTTTAAACAAACTACTTATTCTGTTTCATTTTCAAACCCAAAGTTCAAGTTTCAACAATTAACTGTAATAGAAAAAAAAAATCTTTATCTTACCTGACTCTACATTATCTGGATGCACTGATGATGGATCCATAGGCATTATTGGTTCCTGCAAATATGCACAGGATTTTTGTAATAGACTGTCCAAGCACAAAACATTCTTTAACAGGCAATGAATGAAAGAAATGATCCCTGAGGAATACAAACTAGCTACTTTTTAACTTGTAAATCAACAGTTACTGTTCTAATCCATACACAATGAAAGAAACCACTGCAGTCCTTATTTTACCTATTTTCCAGAAGTTAGGACACGTTCCCAGAAGCTGTTGAAGTGACAACTTAGTACAACAGAGAAAAGAAGTATAGCAGATGAGAAACAAGACAGAAAAGCTCAAGTACTTCAGCAGTACATACTAGTCAAATGAATTCACAAGACAGAGACTTGTAGCTGTCTGCATTCAATACTAAAACCAGGAGCAGTAATCATCTAAATTTTTCTGGAGACTTAAGAACTAAAAATTATGTAATTTCTTGGGATAAAAGTCAAAACTTCTGCACTTCATCTTCCTTTTCTGTAAAATGGAAAACAGTCTCATAATCTACCAGATGTTTAGAGAATTTACCTGTACTTCACCTTTAAGGTGTGAAATAGCCTGTGTGTATATGTATCAATGCACTATGTAACAATGCTGTGAAAGATACATATCAAGTATGTGTTTCTATTTGATACAGGAAAAAGTATCAGACCTGAAAGTCTTGCCACAAAATTGCTATTCCAAATGACTTGCCAATCGAAATGATTCCCATTCTTGCAAAGTGTCACAGTAACCATAAGGAATGACGTTTCATCTACTGTGAGTATTTGCAGACTATAGTTTGAAAACTGTTAGTAATAACTTGGGCTTTTGTTTTATTTGATTGGCTGGTGGTTGTTTGTTAGAGACAGCTTTTCAGGTAAATGTTACTTACTGGTTGTAGTGTATGACGGCCACATTCACAATTGACAAGTTTGTGACACTTCTTGTGAACAAGGAGCTTGCAATTGATACATTTATATCCCTGGCGACCCAGGCCCCATATTCGGTCAGTGCAGATGGCACAGTGAGCTCTCTAGAATGAGAAAGCAATCAAACCAATTAAAGAGCAAAGCTAAACCAGTAAGCACTATTCAGTCACATTTGCATTAACAAAGAGTGTAGGATAAGAGATCAGAGATCCCACTGAACTTTCCACTCTACCAAGAGTCTCTATCTGAAAACTTTAAGAAGAGGCACATACAATACAGAGGAGCTCAAAAATTACAACCCAACAGTAAGCAGCAAATGCTGAACAGACAGCATGCATCTACACAGAAAGGTGCAGGCACAAAGAGCCTCTTCTGCTGCACATGAAGCTGGAAAGACATGAGCCAACTCCAGGTCAAAAGCACTGCAGCTCAATCAGCAGACTGTTGTGACCAAGGTGATTTTGCTGTGTGTCTAATCATCTCTCTGGGTAGATGAGTCCATCAGTATGGAGGGAGGAAGGCAGAAGAGCAAAACCCTCAACACATTAAACCACCAGATTACAGGAAACAGGAAGATCACCATTCACTGAAGGACATTCACAAAACAACCTATAAGAACCATGAAAACAGGGTGCCTACAAAAGCAAGAGTGGAAGGTGATTAAACTGTGGTGCCTTGACAGCCTTGGACCAGGAAGAAGTAAAGAAAAAAGAAAACCAAAAAACAGGCCAGAAATCAGGTATGAAGGATGCTCAGGATGAAGTTTAGTGGAGAATTTCAAGCATTAAGCACACAAAACACTAAGCTTAGAAAAGGAAAGATCGTTGAGCTGTCAAGGAATCTGGCTTATCAAATATTTTGGGTTTGGTTTTTGCTGTTCATTTTTCTATATAGAGCAGATAGCCTTCCTGGTCCTTAGCTAATTGTATTTGATCACTGCTTCTTGAAAAATATTATAAATGGTTTGTTATTTTCAGTTGATTACAAGCCAGCATAAGCAGGCCGTTTGGAGAAACCTCTTTTTTCATTTAAAAGCCATGGAAGAAAAGTCTGTGCATCATAAGCGAGTTCAGACATTTCTACTCCCAAAATTTAAAGAACTGAAAACATACTTTCAGCTCATAGTCATCTAATGCCAGTGTTCAACGTTGCCCTCTGGGAAGATTTGAAGGGAACATGGGAGCATTTATATAATTGACATCATGGCTTTAAAGTATATGTAAAGCAAATTGCAACCAATTTTTTTTTTCTAAGTTCCCGATAATTTAATAACAATAATTTCCTGAAAGTACAGGGTTACCAAATGTCTACATACTATAGACAAACAACAAAAATAAGAATAAAACTACCTTACAATTTTTCAAGGCAGTGACATTGTAATTATGAAAGTAAGACATCCCTGTATCATGGTTTTCCAACAAGAGTCTCACCCTGTTAAATCGTTTGGCTTGGAAAGTGTGACCATTTGCACAATAGAGCTTTCGCCACCGGCGGGCGCCTCGGCGATAAATGGATTCTAAGAGGAAAAACATAGGATTATATCCATGAAAATATAAACACAGAACTACAACACCTTCTCACAAAGGTTTCTGTGAGGTGGTTTGCAGGTTTCACTCCTGCACCTCACAGAAACGCAGAGTAATGTTCCAAGTATCTTTAATTTTTTAAGTTTTGGAGAAAATTTGCAGTAGAATATCCTGATCGAAGTTAATTCTGCTTTTCCAAAGTTAAAAGAAACAAGAAGTCAAGAGAAGAAAGACTGCTCAAACAATACAAACACTTATGTGCCAAGTATGCACTGACCTAACCTAAACTTGGGGAGGAGCTGTGGGGAAAGGGAAGGAGAAAAGGTGGTGAACTTGAAGATCATGCCCTGATTTCTAAGATTGCTTGCACAAATCCTCCAGTGTTCCATGGCTGCTTGGCATTTATTTTTGGTTGGTTGTTCTTTCATTTTTTGTTCTTTGAGGCACATCAAGAACCAAAATGGGAAAACAGAATATACATAACTATACCGAGTTGCAAATCCATTTCAGATTCAGTCTGCAACTTCATTGGGTTTTTTTTCCCCAGACAAGCAGCATTACCCATACTGCCAAAATTAACTTTTGAGCATGCACATTTACATTTGTCTAAGATTTGGATATCAAGGTGACCGGTGTGTGTGCATAACATACACATGCTCTTCTACAAAACTTTAAGGCAGAGGCAAAATTACCTCTTTAATGTCTTGTACATTACCTAATATATCTAAAAGATTCTCAGAGAATACTCCTAATAGTACCTAAACATCAGTTTAAAATTAATTAACTGTAGATCTAAGTGGTGATGGCAAGTCTTTACCATTGGTTACAAGCTTTTGTCCACATCAGTCCGCCAGCAATCTGGCAACTTCCAAAAACAGGGAACAGGATAAAACAACTGTCACGATAGAAGAGGCAGAAGCAAGGAAAGCAGAGTGATGTGGATAGTTAAAAGGAATGTCAAATGCTTATTAACAATGATTCAGAAATGACAAACAACATGTAAGTTTAGCAAAACTTCCTCTTAATTTAAAACATTTAATGTGTAGATATTTGCATTATTAATATTCATAAGCATACATCATAGCATATAAAAACCTTCTACAACAGGAAGTCTGCTTTTCTGTACTTCTGAACTGAAATGCCTACTTACTATCTTCTCCTGGACAAGGCATGCCAGGCCGTTCTGGTACACAAGGAAATACTGCAAGAGAGACATTAACTTCTGATTAATATTTATTTTGGGCATAAGCTAAATCTTTGGGTTAAACACAACATTTTTGCAAGGTATTCAGCCATTCAGGAAGACATCACAGACTGTAATTTAACAAAACCTTGTATAACAGCAGGTGAGGTGAAATGCTGCCACAAACACCCCTTTGCTGCACCCAACAGTGATCTACGTGAGAAATATGAGCAAAGTACAGAATAAACCAAGTGAGTTCCTGGAGAGAGCAACCAGTTTATTTAGCTTCAGTAACTGTCAGACATAAACCTGAGAAGAGTGCACCCTAGTGCTGGTTTAATAGGAGCTTATCAAACACAAAAATAAATAGAGAAAGGGCAGATCAAAAAGCATCCTGAAGTAATATATACAGAAACAGTGAAAAACATACAGACATGGATTACATTCTTCTACTTGTTCAGTCTTTGTGTGAAGCTGAAAAGCTGCCCCTTCAAATGAGCTGATGGTGAACTAGATTTTTTGCATCCTTTTAGAGGACCACATTAAGACACTGTAATGTAACACAACCACTAAAATCTATCTTCTACTTCTAAGCAGTTCTAAAAAGTAAGAAAAATATACTGCAGAAGCTACTAAAATAGGCATACGAGCCTGAAAAGATAAAATTGAACATTCAGAGATCAAACAGGGGCATGATATTAATTCCAGAAAAGTAAAACTTTTGGCTAATCCAGCATGACAAATGGTGCCCATCAACTTATTTTTGCTAATACAGATGCTGCTTTAAAGCATTTATCAATAACGAAGTGTAGGACACTGTGGTATAGCTCTTCAACCATTCATTGCCAGCAAGTGTTTGAAGGCACTTGGGATGAGTAAGTAAGGGAGACAGGGGCTGTTTGGCATTAATAAACCAGCAGGGAAGTATTTTTTCCTTCTTTAATTTAATAAAGCATATTGACAAAGTGCTGACAGTTAAAAAGCACTGAAGCTGCATGGTCTTCAGCATCCTCCTGGCAGAATGCCACAACAGGCCTTAAAGGTGCTGTGCAAAAGATAGCTAACACCAGGTAAACATTCCCCTTCTTCACAGGGACAAGCATGAGCAGTAACACAGGAACTGTCACCATACCATGGATTAGAAGCTCTGAATCCTTGTTTAGTTCATACAAGCGAAAGGCTTCTTCCAACTCCAGCTGAGAGGAAACTGTACATGGGTCTCCTGCAGGAAGAAGAGAACAATACAAAGCTTGATCCAAACAGCTCTGTGCATTCGAGGTTCCCTCACAGTCAGTTTCATGGTCACTGCTGTAGGAAGAGAAGAATTTGCACAAGTGTGGTTTATTTTTAACACTGTTCAGAAAAGGCATCTGAAAATACAGTCATACTCAGTGTTTTCAGGGAAAACAGAAATATGGATATTCCCAAGAGGGAAGCAGATCCTAATCACAAAGTATCATTGGTTTGATCTGCTACAGGCATGGTTACACATCATTTCAGTACAGGAGGTGCAGGTTATCTTCATGCACTTAAAAATGCACCATTTTATTTCATTAATTTTTAGTTAGAAAGGAGTCAATTCCATTTTCACAGCTGCTTTAACATTGCCACAACTTTAAGCAGGAGGTGCAAAAGCAGTCAGACCTCTAGTCTTTCCTCAAACCTCAACCAAGACACTGGAAAAATTATGTATCTTAAGTGAAAATACCCCATTTTTCTAATTTTCAACTACTACTTTCATACTCAAATGACTATTTGAAATAACATTCCTTATGGAAAGGGCACCAAGGAAGGAAGGAAGTGTGGGTTGATCGTTGTGGGGTTTTTTCTTTTTTTATAAAACAACTACAGCTTCTGTTGACCATTTGAGACAGAGCAGATTAAAACCACATACCAAACACAGCACGATAAAGTCTCTCCAACAAGACTCTGTTCAACTGCTTTAACAAACCTGTTTGTCAGAAGTAACAGTTGAGGACTGGCTAGGGTCTCTTTGTGGTTATCTACTCTGTATTTCTAAAGAAACCCAACCACGTTGCCACAAATGTGCCAGAGGCATGGGATGCCATCCAGAGGGACCTGGACAGGCTGGAGAAGTGGGCCCAGGTGAACCTCACGAGGTTCAACAAAGCCAAGTGTAGGGTCCCACGCCTGGGTTGGGACAAGCCCCATTATCCACAGAGGTTAGGAGATGAGGTGCTGGAAAGCAGCCCTGAGGAAAAGGACTTGGGAGTACTCGTGGATGAAAAGCTGGGCATGAGCCACCAGTGTACATCTGCAGCTCAGATGACCAACAGCATCCTGGGCTGCATCGAAAGAAGCGTGGCCAGCAGATTGAGAGAGAGGATGGGGCTCTGAGTGACCTGATCTAGCAAAGATGTCCCTGGTCACTGCAGAAGGGTTGGACTACATGACCTTTAAAGGTCCCTTCCAACCTAACTATGATTCTAAAAGTATTTCAGATTCATGAAATGACATTTAATTACATTAGGACAATTTTGACATATAGGTAGGTTTAAAACCTAGGGAGAGGAGTGGGTGAAGAACAAAGGAGATCATGCTAAAGATCTGCTGTATTCAGGAGCAGAAGCAAGACATTAAATTCTAGCCTTGGTTCACACTCCTTTGGTCACACCACCTCTACTTTACCTGCTTCTCACAATCAGACTTCATCTGATAACAGACCTCCCATGTCTGTCAGTGTTTGGAGTCTGCTATAAAGACTGAAAAGAACTGCCATGCAACAACAGGTTTTCTTGGTGTTGTAGATTGGCAGATTAGTAACATTATTAAAAAAAAAATCCTGCTAAAAGAAGAAACCTTGTGCAAACTAATTCTATGACTTAAACACTCCCAAAGCAATTTTGAATCTTAATGATCATTGCCCCAGAGAAAGAAAACACTTCTGGTTATTAGCTCAAGTCCCCCACACCTACATAAGATGTCCTGTGCAAGAACATGAAATTTATCTCTGCCTGCTCATACGTCATCACGTGAGCAGAACAAGCTTCTTTCTAGCCAAAAAACCCATATAGCAAGTCTACTGTCACACAGTAATGCCAGTCTTTAACAGAAATAATACTTTCCATACCCATAAGTTATAAACTGGTTGTGGGTAAGCGAACTGGAGGAAAGCAGACCAATTTCTATCTCAGCTGAACTGGATCCAATTTGAAAGTTTTACTGCTTGGAGTCTTCAGTCAGTAGTGTGGTTTGAAAGCTAACTAGTAACAGGTTACTAATTTTTTTTTGTTTTGTACTACAAGGTAACAAAATTAAAGGAATTGCTAAGGCTTTTTAGTAAAAACACACACCTAGTAGGCAGGAAGGCATTTAAAACAGCCTACAAAAGTTTTCCCAGTTAATTTGGATACATCAGAAACAAAACATTTCCTATTGCTGAATTATTAGTAATAAATTCAAACTGTCCATTTGCAGCTTTATGGCTTTACTCATTCCTGTATGTCATAATTGTTCAATAGGTCTCTGAAGCCAGTTGTAGCTTAATTGTAGAGGAGAAAAATGACTATCTGGACATCAAACTGCCACAGCACAAACTTCACAGGGCAGAGCACAGCGGGGAGGAGAAGGAACAACCACATTTATTCAGGCTCACCAGGAGAATCAACAAAACAGTTTTTCTTTGTTTTCTGACACCTGTGCAAACGGTTTTGTGTTTCTTTTTGGCAGAAGGAGGGTCTCAAGAACATACACTGTGCTTCAAACTAGGAACAGAAGCTTCTTTATAGACATAGTCTTTCAACAAGCTCAGAGTAGTACAAATTTTGCAGGTGTCCAAAGACAGATAGGATAAATGTCATAGCAATATATTTACTTTTGAGGTATACAGCAAGAGACAAGCTGAACACAAACAGAAGTTCAAGCCTACAGGATGTTTCAGAAGACAAAGGTAAGAATAACTGTCCACATACAGATAAAATAGAAATATTTCTAAAATCAGACCAAGTTAATTATATTTTCCAGTTGAATCTGAGTGGTTTTTAACTGATTCCACTTAACTAAATTAGGTCTGCTTTTGTGTGCCACTACCCCTATGGAACAGTAGTTACATACAATGCTCTGCATCCAGCAGAGGTTAAGAAGACATTTAGTATATATGACAAAACACTGTAGTGACTTGGTAAATCCAGTCACACATCTGATCAAGCAATTTAACAAAGAAATAGTGAAGAGATGGCCTAGACACCATATCTTGTCTTATACTACAAGAGTATATAGAAATATGAGTAGTATTATAACACAGTACACATTTCCTCATGCTACTATTGAAGAGTCAAGTTTCAGCAAAGAGGATGCCATATAGCAGTTTTCCAAGAAAGCAAATTACAAGTTTCTAGAAAGAATAGCAACTGAAAGCTTTAGAAAAGAGTGGTAGAAAAAGAGGAAGAGAGACAGCAGGGGTCTTGGCAGGAAGCCACACATTATAGATGCAGTAATTTCTCATAATAAAGACAGGGTGATTTTTTTTAAACATGCACCTCATCACCAGATTAGCTTTTTCTTCACTGGCATTAAACTGGAAGTCAACAATTAATAGCAAACACGGATTGCTTCTGAAAACCAAACCCTGCATGAATACAACTGAGTCAAATGGCAGCATTCTTTTTCTTAAACCTCACTTTAATGAGCAGAAATTGAGACAGAACTGTTTCTTCAAGTAAATTATTGAATCTGCACACAATTTTCTACAAATCATAGACTCATAGACTGGTCTGGGTTGGAAAGGACCCCAAGGATCACAGAGTTCCAACCCCCTGTCACAGGCAGGGCCACCAACCTCCAGGCCTGGATCTACACAAGGTTGCCCAGGGCCCCATCCAACCTGGCCTTGAACACTTCCAGGGACGGGACATCCACCCCCTCTCTGGGCAGCCTGTTCCAGCACCTCACCACTCTCTCTGTAAAAGACTTCCCCCTAATATCGAATCTAAACCTTCCCTCCTTTAGCTTCAATCCATTCCCCTTTGTGCTGCCATTATCTACCCTTTTAAAAAGTTGACTCCCCTCCTGTTTGTATGCTCCCTTCAAGTCCTGGAAGGCTGCAATGAGGTCCCCCCACAGCCTTCTAGGTCCCCCTGCAGCCTTCTAAATGCTTCAAAATGCTTTATTAAAATAGAGATGTACTTCTTACTGACATTCCAGATTCTCCTCTTCAGTGAGGAGTCTATTATCTTCCTCAAGATAAAACAAAACAACCAGTAAATGACCAACTCAAAATAGGTGCACAGTTTAGGCAGAAACACTGCTCATTTTACTTTATGCATCTGCCTGGTATAAATAACTTGGGAAAGATGAGGGGAAAGAAAAAAAAAAAAAAAGAGAAAGTTTGCTCCCAAGACCATAATCCTCAACACACCTACCCATATAGCACTTCCAAAAATCAGCTTTGGTCCATGTTTAGCTTTAAGCTCTGAATAAACTGGCACTTGCCCAAATTTGAATGGGAAAATTGTGAGAAGGGGAGGAACCAGACCTATAAGCACCATTTATGCTAATCACTGCATACAAATACTACTCACTGCCAACAAATCACTGCACATTATGGCCTTTTATGTACTGCATCGAGTAATTAGCGTGCTAAAATAATTCAACAGCTATGTCATAATTCAGGCATCTCTTTGGTGCAGCTCAAAACCTATGTGCAGAATACACCAGCTCCACAAGGGAAATAGGAACTACAAATAACCTCTTCAAAAAGTTACTAAGGCATACACACAGCTCAGAGCAGGGACATGTTTCCTTCTGTTGAGGCAAAGGGAGAATAGACTCAGCATTTTTCATCCAAGGGAAACTTTAACGTGGCGAACGTAAGCCACAGAGATGACAGTTCTCTGCCAAAGTTGTTGCTACCACAGTTTGATGAAAAGCTATTTGGACAAGCAATTTCTCTTTCAATAGTTAGAAAAAGGTTTACTAATAGTTATGTGTTAATAGGTTGCTATAGTAACAGCTAAACAAACCAAAACTGTCATAACTATGTATCCCATTGTATCAATACTGTAGAAAAATACTGCAATCTGTATCATTCAAGGTTAGTTTAACTCTCAAAGATTTAAGACTTAAGTGGAACCATGTGCTTCATTCTCTCCCTAATAAACGCCAACATTGAATTCATATTTTGATAATCACTGATTTTTAATTATTTATTTGGTAAAAAAATAGTACTCTCCACACTAAAACTGAATGATTTGAAACAACAACCTTTTCATTAAGAAATACTTTAAAAGGCATTGGATAACCAGTATTGTTAGAGTCAGATTTACTACTTTTAAAAACATACCTATGAAGTATGTTTTATAAGTTTATCTTACAAAAGCAGAGGGAAAAGAAAAGGTGAAAAGGGAAAGAAGAGCTGGACAGCTGAGGAACATATTGATGGAGTATCTGTCATGAGACCAAGCATCGATTTACCTTCTTCATCAATCCATTTCATGGTGAAAAGCTGCTCATTGTCAAAGGAGCACATGTCTCGAACCTCACTGCACAGTCCCTCAAAGGAGATGGAAGGTTCAAAATAGGTTATCATGATGTCCCTGGGGAAAAGAAAAACAAATGTGAGAAGTTACAGTGCAGTACGCAGCATTTGATCAGCAGCTCTATCAGCCTTGCATATTCCACTCATACAAACCCCATCCCTGCTTCAGTCCCCTAAAAAATACTGAAGTTATGATAGCAATCCTTTAGCACAGCAATTCCCTTCCTATAGCAAAGTCAGGATCCAAGTTATTTTAATTAACAGGTATTTGCTTAAGAAAAAATAAGATTTAAATACCCAAATAGCTACAAAGTGAGTTGCAACAGATATTAGCCACACAGAGGAATGAGATATATTGTACCAGTGGAAACTGAAGAATTAAATGCTGCAAAAAATTTAAAGAACATTATTAATATATGGCTGGATTTGCCCACTCTTTCATGGTTCTTTTGTTATTAGATATCAAAATGCTGTAAGAATGTATAGTTCTTCTCACAATTAAATTTTGACTGTGCAAATGTTATGAAAACTTAATTAAAAAATATTACACAGGGTTCCTAGCTGATTAGGGGTTGTGTTACAAATATTGGAAGTGCCTTTAAAAACAGAGACCCATGATGCTTTACCACAATGACAGGGAAGACTGACAGACACATATAATTAAAATTTATTACTTTACTGTTATGCAGAACAAGCATTTCTGTTATAATTAAGATTAAGAGTTACTTAACCTCCTGTTTTATAAATACATTAACATAAAATGGTGACCCATTGTCTTGGTATTTGCTGGTTCTTAAAGGGGAATAGGTGATTCAGGATCCTAGTCCTTTAAAAAAAGGATTTAAAAGATATAGTGCAGAGGGAGATGGAGGAAATAGAGTGGGCTGTTTACAACACTACTCTTCAATCACAACATTTAAGCCCAGCATTTTAACCTTGAGACTAATCTTCCCATAAAAACCTCAGCTAGGTGGGATTTGATTCACTTGGTGCCAGCTGCCAGCACTATCTGGTGAAGCAATAAAATAGTAAATGAAGCAACATGGTTTATATCTGGTGGAAATTCACAAGAACATGCCAACCAGACTGAAGCACGCATATATAGCAAGTTAAACATCTTTAAATCATCTTAGGCATGGGCAGAGGGCTATCAAGAAGGTGACTTAACACAACACACTGTGGTCACTGAGCTTGAACCACTCTCGAGTGGCAGAGAACATGTTTGCCCGAGGCTGGTTTAAGTTCAGCAGCAGGGGTAAAACAAACCAGCAATTTCTGAGCACTCTACAAGAACACCTTAGCCTACTTCTGGATTTATGAGCATGATCAGAGTAGTTTAGTTAGGGGAAAGACTCCAGTAAATGGTTATCACAGTGCAGCGACACTTGTTCAATCATTGGAATAAAGTTGAGGAATTACTCCTTTCCACCAGGCAAAATGCAAGACAACCCCCTGTGTTTAGAAATGGTAGAGAACTCCAGGGAACGGGGCTTCGTTTGAAACAGCCCATTGTGCCCATCCCACAAAGCAAACCCCGTCCTCTCCCAAAGTTCTCCCTTTGCATCCTCCCTCAGAACACACAAGCTGCAAACCCAAAGCCAGCACCTGTCCCCACCAACGGAGGCAGGCTGAGCTGTGCCTTACTGTTACAGACACACGGGCATCAACCCAGGAGGCTGGACAAGGAGGCAAAGACTTAACCTGTATTTCCTGTTCTTCAGGGAAGGAAATAAGGCACTGCTTACTTAGCAGCTCCACAGATTCTGTGCTAAAGTTTACCATCCCTTCATTTATTCCCTTCTCAGTGCAGATATAGTCACTTTGGAATATTTTCTTGAGCAAAAAGTTACATTCTGAAGGGTGCTGAGAAGTCAGTTAAGTATTTCAACTACTGCAGTTTATCTTGTGATTGAACTAGTCAGTTATGGGAGAGGGTATGTAAAAAAACCAGTCACTATGTGACGATTATTGCCAGACAAGCAGAAAGAGTTAGTCAGGTGACAGACCACAGTCTCAAGAGACTGTCATCACTGATGCTCTACCAAAAAGTGAAGATTAAAAAAAAAAAAAAATAGCAAAAACTATTCAGCAGGTTTTCAGATTTGATAATTCAAACTTAAATTTACCTGTACTACATTGAACAGAAAAAGTCTCAATCTTAGAGGTACAGAACAGCCCAAGAATCCTTCTGTATCTATAAAGTATAAGCTGGTACCAACTGAAAAACTGGAAAATCTCTTCCTACCTGTTGCTACTTTCAAGCAGCAAAATAGATGTCCTTTAAATAAGAGAATTTAATTATTTCAGAATTTCAGCAAGTTGTCTAAACTACTACTGCTGCCCAGGGTGGTGTGGAGTCTCCTTCTCTGGAGATATTCAAGACCTGTCTGGACACCGACCTGTGACCTGTCCTAGGGAACCTGCTTTGGCAGGGAGGTTGGACTCGATGATCCTTGGAGGTCCCTTCCAATCCCTAATATTCTGTGATTCTGTGATGTGTCAGACAGTTATTAAATACATTTGAAAGATCTTAATATCTCTTGTTACAAACACCACTCAGTCCTTCAGGGAGCCTTAGTTAATAGCAACATTAAAAAAAGTATGCAAGTATGAATAAGGTTCTACAAGCAACACCTAGCACACTTCCTGGTGATGAGAAGCCAGCTTCACCTAACATAAACTGAAAGACAGTCTTCCTACAAGCTTTAATTTGACATTTTAACTATATCAATGACATTACTTTCTACTGAGACAGGTCTCAGAGTGGTTCCATTATCACTCCTTTACACTATATGGTGTTTTTCACACTTCTTGCACCTAACAGCACTGGAGACAGTTGGAGTGAATACAGCTTCTTCTAATGAAGACATGAAGTTAAACACTACAGGTAAGAAAAATTGGTATTTTAGACCAAAGTTAGTAGGCTAAGTTAGAAACAGTTAATGTGGACCACTGCTGCCTTGCACGAAAAAATACAGAACATTCTTCTTCACTAAGATGTGGGGAAAAAATTCTTGACAATAGCCCTTTGCTCTGCTGATGACAAGCTTATACATTGCTTTTAATAAGTTATAAAGCCATTTAAGATATAATATCCTTATTTGTCTCTTCATGACACCCTCTGCACCACCACACCTGGATACTTACTATGGAAGTACCAAGGTGTTCAGAATTTGTTTTAGTACTACTCTAATAGGTCTTAATCAGGGACCTGTGAGTAGGAAACATACAAATAAACAAGAGAATACTTGTGTTGAATTACTTTCCATTAAAATGTTGTCATTTATATTTTCCATAAATATTAATAAAAGATCATTTTATTCATGCTAATAAGAGGCTTGCCTAAATTAATACCCTGCAAATACAAGGATCAGTAACAGATAAGTCACAGGAAGGCTGAGAAAATGCAAATGGTAAACCTAACCATGAACACTACAGAATAGATTTTCAATCTCTCTAGAAGACCATGAATCTCATCAGTATCTTTCCCACCTTTACTGAGATCAAGCTGCTTTTCTCATGCCTTTTCATTAACAGATCATCCAAGAGTCATAACCAAACAACAAACACGCCCACAACCAAATAAACAAAACAAACCCCAATGCCAAGAGTTAAATGCAATTCAGTATCTGGATCTTGTTTTTCACTTCTGACCTTCAACTTCTGAGAACAATCCACTAAGATCAGAGACTATGGCTTTAGGCTTTCCCACCTGCAACCTAATATAACTATCACATATTATATATATGAAATTATATGTAGTTGCTGGATCATGTCCAGAGAAGGACAACAAAGCTGGTGACAGGTCTGGAGAACCAAGTCTTATTAGGAGAGGCTGAAGGAACTGGGGTTGTTTACTCTGGAAAAGAACAGGCTCAGGGGAGACCTTACTGATCTCTCTAACTACCTGAAAGGCAGTTCTAGTGAGGTGGGAGTTGGTCTTTCTCCCAAGTAACTAGCAATAGGACAAGAGGAAATGGCTTCAAGTTGTGCCACAGAAGGTTTAGGCTTGATATTAGGAAAAATTTCTTT
>VZTU01013741.1:0-10985 GCA_013400835.1 Zapornia atra
AAAGGGCCGTGCAGGATGGGCTTCCCTCCACATTTCCCACTTCAAGGTCAAGAGACCAACAGCTGACTGGGATCGTTACTCATTAACGAGGCTGGAGAACCACCCCCCTGCGCTGTGCAGAGGCCAAGCAGAGCTGCGCTGGGGGCAGCCCAATCCCACCCCCCCTCGCTGTGGTGGCCATAGCGCTCTCTGCTCCCAGCCTGCGTTTTTGATGGGGAACCACACGGGGCTGCTGGGCCAGAGCCCTCAAGTCCTGGGCCTGGGGCTGTGGCAGACTCCCCCCCTCCCACAGCACGAGAGTTGGGGAGCTCCACACTCTGCCCTGGCCACAACTGCCCATGGCTGCAGCCCACCAGCGCCCAAGGTCTGGGGTTACTTGCAGAGCAGTAACCCCTGACCTTGGGCATGACATAGGTGAAGGCACTGTCAGCACCCAGCTGTGTTCCCGCACGGGGCATTGCCCAGGCTCTGGCTCCCAGCGCTCGCTGCAGGAGCCGGGCAGGGCCCTGCCCACGGTGTGGCGCTGCGAGGCCAAAGCGGCTTCAGCGATGGCACTAGCTGTGCCAGCAGCGCCCTCAGGCAGCGCTCCAGGGAGGAGGATGCTGGGTGGGCAGACAGGAGGGGACACGGATTGAGAGGGAACCCAGGGCAGAGGCTGAGAAGCCATCGGGAACATGGTGGATGCGGAGACTCCTGGGTGCAGCAGGCAGCCAGCCCAGGGCCGTGCGTGGGGAGGGCAGTGCCGGCTGTGCCTGTAATGCTGACACAGGGCAGAGGCCCAGCACCCCGGGAGGTGGCTGGTCCGGTGCCGGCTGGCCTCACCTTCCCTGGCCGGCCTCACCTTCCCCAGCCAGCCTCACCATCCCCAGCCAGCCTCTCTGTCCCCCAGCCAGCCTCACCTTCCCCCAGCCAGCCTCTCCATCCCCGGGCGGCCTAGCCGCTGTGGAAGATGCGGATGCGCTGCGTGACGTCCCCGCGGCACAGGGGACAGGCCTGCAGCCGCTCACAGCAGGCCTGGCAGCAGCAGACATGGCCACAGGGCAGGAAAATCATCTGGGTCTGGGGAGAGAAGAGGGAGAGTGTCAGGGAAGACAGCAGGCCTGCCGGCGGCCTAGCTCTCTTCTCCCAAGGGTTAGGCCCTGACAATGTTGTTCTGTTCCCGTGAGAGAGGAGAAGTTCCTCATGCTGAGAGGATCCTAATAATCACATTCTCAAAACACAGCAGCCTTGTTGATAGGGGCACAGGCTGCCCTAAACCAAGCAGCAGTTATGGGAAGGTATTTGGGAGTAATGGAACATGTTAGGAACCAACCATAACAAGAGGGTCAAAACCAGCAGGTGTGTGGATACTTTTAGGCATTAAAGGTAAACTAAGGATATTTAGCTGTAAGCTAGGTTTATCAGAACTCATTATAATCACTAACCAATCAATACAGTGTGCACAGTGTGTGTAACCAATGAGCAGTGTTTTAGCTTGCCACGTTTGCAGTAATAAAGGTCTAGAATCTGGGTGATTGCACCCAATAAATGGCTTCACCTCAAATTCATATCGAATTGCAGGTTGCTCTCTGCTGGTCGCTACAGGAGAGGACATGGAGAGTGTGGCTGTCACACAACACCCCCCAGCACTGCTGCACTCCAGCAGAGGAAAGGGGGCTGGAGGAGACAGGCAGCACCCGGGGTGTGGCGGTGTGGGGGGCACAGCCCTGCACCCCGAGCTCCAGCCCTGGGCACAGCCCGGTGCTGCGTGTGCCGAGGGCCCAGGTGGGGCCTGTGGGAAGAACACAGGTCCAGGCTGGACCAAGCAGGCCCATGAACACTCCCCCCTGGCTGCTCCACACACAGGAGCTCAGCAAACTCCTTCCAGCAAGAGGCCCTGCCTCTTCCCCACTGCGCTGGGCGGCCGCAGGGACGAGCACACAGGCAGGGCCCAGAGCCAGGCTGGGGACAGGGACACGGGGCTGTGCTGGATGCCATCCTCCCTGCTCCAGGCCCAGATATGCCAGGGTCTCACCTCCTGCTCCATGCAGACAACACACTCTGACTTCTTCTCGTCCCAGTGCAGCGGGGGTGCTGTTGGGAGCGTAGGGCTTGGAAACTCCTCACAGGGAGCGCTGGGCTCCGGGGCCTCAGGGGCCTCAGCGTCGGCTGTTCTCAGCAGCTCTGCGGACACCAGCAGGTCTGAGCACCAGAAGAGCTGCCCAGCTCCCACCCAGCCATGTCTGCAGCAGACAGGACCCTGGGGCTCCCATCAATAGGAGAGTTGATGGGACCAGCTCAACAGCACAGCCCGAGCTCTGCCAGCACCCACTGCCCCAACTCCTCCCCACATACCAGCCCTCCACGGCTCCGCTCCTCAAAGGGAGCCTCTGGCCCTGCAGATCTATGGGCTGAGGCTCAGACACCTCCTGTGAGCATCCAACATGGCCCAGACCAGGCAGAGAAGAACAAGTGGTACCTGGGATTGTCTTGGCCACTGCCAGGATCTCCTGAGCTCGCCTGAGGATGGCACGCTGCAGGCCAGCCTCCACCACGCCGATCTGCGGTGCAAGAGGAGGGCTGTAAGCTCTTGGAGGGGAAAGGAGGGGATGGATGTCCCCATGGGGACACTGCAAACTCCTGGGCCTCGCTGGCAAGACACAGCCATGCCAAGGGCAGCACCTCTGCCAGGCCTCAAAGCCAGGTAAGGGGATGTCCCAGTGCCATTTCTACTACAAGGAGCATCTGAGGGGTGTTGAAAGAGAGATCATGCGACTGCCCACCCTGCAAGTGCTCTGGGAGAGCTGTCTCACTGGGACGGTGTGCAGAGCAGCACTGGCACCTCTCCTTGCTGGGAGGTGACACACCAGAAGCACCAACAGCCCCTTGTACCAGAGCTGCCAGCGGCACAGCCCTGAGTGCAGCGGGGCTGGGAGCAGGGGCAGGACCAGCCAGCACTATCTGCTGCCTCATACCTTTTCCAGGTCACTGGTGGTCATGGTGCTGAGCACTTGCAAAGAGATCCGATGGTGTGCGAAGACTGGCACGTACTGTTCAGCAGACAGCTCAATTAAAAGGTTCACCAGCTGCCTCTCCAGGCCCTCCTCCTGCAAAACACAGGGCCAGCTCACAGACTTCGCTCTCGAGGGAAAGCACGGGGACAGGCAGCAGTGAGGAGGGGAGCACAGCCTGGCACCTTCCTCCATCCTGCCCTCTGCCCCACTCAAGGCTCTCTGTGTCCCTCAAGATGGCCAAAGCTCAAAGGCCAAGAGCTGGAGGAGCTGTGGCCCTGGGAGGTTTAGGAGCACCATTCAAAATGCTGGTTTGAGAAGAACCAAATGTTTTTGGCAGCCAGTGTCTGCAATGGCACCTGCTTTGCAAGCTCAATCTGATGTGCAGCGTGGGCAGGACTCAGCCCAGTGCCCCTGGGGGTACCCCATGGGTAATTTAACTGCACAGACACCCGCCTCAGGAGGAATGGGCAGGAGCTGCTGCGGGCAGGGGATTTGCAGCGGAATTTGAGGAGCCCTGTGTAGCTGTTTGAGGGGTTGGCTGGAACAAAAGCCCTGCCTGGAAGGGGGAAAGTCCTCTGCTCTGGGTGAGCAGTCTGAGGGTGGGATGGCAGCTCCCACTGGGACACAGCTGAGCATGGGCTCCTTCCAGCCCCATCCATAACCTCCAACCTACAAGAGGGCTGCTGGGTGGCCCAAGGTGTGTCTGAGGGGCCTGTGCCCTGCTCCCTGTCTGTGCTGAAGCTGTGGGGCCAGCGAGGCTGCCGTGGCTCCCCCCACACCCCAGCGTGCAGAGCACAGGTACAGTGAAAGCCTTAGCAGCAGCGGCGACCTGGAGTTTCAGGGAGAGGGGCTTCTGGCTCAGCAGGCGCTGGTACTGGATCAGCCAGTAGTTCTCCTGTTTGGTTTCACTCTTTGCCTCCATTTCCAGCTGAAAAACAAATCCAGTCACTGAACAGCCTGAGAGAACACCAGGAGCAGCAGAACCCCTGAGCCCCTTCCTGACAGGGAGACGGGCGATGGGGACACCTCGTGCTGCACCAGCCTGGCAGCAGCCATGCCCTGAGAGCCAACGCTGGCACCTCCCAACTTCAATCAGTCTCAGGGTCTGGACACGACCCCTCAGAGCCCTCCTCTGCTCCCCTTTCTCCCTGTGCTGATGCAGACTCTCCCCACAGCTGTCCCTCTCACATCCTCACGCACAGCACAGCACGGCAGGCCTCCGTTACCAGTATCTGCTGCAGCTCTTCTTCCCTTTGCTTCTTGTCTTTCAGCAGCTGCTGCAGCAGGTAGCCAAGAGCTTGGCGTTGCTCCGTGATCACACCCTGTAACAGAAGGACTCTGGCACCTGCATCTCCACACAGTACAGCTGCAAGCAACGCCCCTGTGCCAGTTTCCAGCAAAGCACTTACCATTCCAACCAGCCAGGGCAGACGTGGAAGCTCCCTGTGCTCCACAGCCCCTCAGCCTGGCTGAGCTGACAGCCCCCGTGCTCTCTGGGGGTGGCACAGCAGCCCCAAGCTGCACCCACCTCCGTGGGTCCCGCAGTGAGCATTGGTGGGGTCAGCCCCCCACACACCCAGGGCAGCCCCAGGCCGTGCTGGCCCAGCTCTCCATCACTTCATCACACACAAGTGGTCCCGGCCTCCCCCCTCACTGGAGGAAGACCTGAAACGAGGTCTAGAAGCCTGCAGGTACACAGGACAGGTGAGGCAGCAGCCTCCCCACACCTCTGGGCCATTTGCTTTCATTGGGGTCTCACCTCAAGCACTGATGGGTAGGGGGCAAGGTAAATCGTCACCTTCATCAAGGTAAATCATGAGCTGAGGTTAACTGACTCATGGACAAGAGACCGTGCGGTGTCTCTGCACGGCTCAGTCCCAGGTAGCTCCTATCTGCTGCAGCATCACTAAGCCAGCGGTCATCAGCCACAAGGACTTCTGATGTCTGTGGCAAAGGGACAGGGGATCTGGCAGAAGGCTGGCCTCCCAGGGGAGACCTGTGGGGAAACCTTCACTGCCCAGCATCTGGGCCCTGCGCAGGGACAAGCTGCTCTTTCAGCAGGAGCCAGGAACACTTGCCTCTCATGGGCAAAGCCCACCCTTAGCTGAGCAAGGATGCTCGGCCCTGATGGAGGCAGGAAAGCTCTGCCATGTCAGGACCCCTCAGAGCTAAGAGGGACAACTGACAGCATGTGGGAGCTACTCCAGATGAGAAAGCCATGCAGCCTCAGGTAACCCTGCCACGAGCCCCCCGCCCGCNGCAGACACCCCCCTTTCCAGGGGGTTTTGGCTCTTCCTGCTTTCCAGTGACTTACCAAGGTCATTACCACAGCACATGCCTGCTGCATGGTGGGATCAAGCAGGGAACCTCCTGCCCAGCACCTTGTGGGTACCGCCCAGGCAGTGGGGCCTCAGCCACAGCCACCCCTGCCCAGCTTACATCTTGTCTCCAGCAGCCAGTGCTGGCACTGCACACAGGCTGTGCTGCAGATGGGACAGCTCCTGGCTCTGGCACTCCCCTGGAGCTCCTGTGGTCACCTGCCAGGTATCACCCAAGTGCAGTGCCACCCCCAGTGACACTGCTGGGGCTCCCTCAGTCTTCCCTGCACACAACCTGGGCAGTCCCCCCACCCCGTGACGCCCCCAACACCACCAGAGAGAACATGGTGCCTGCTGCTGGTGGCAGGCTGACTGAAGGGGTGGCCCAGGCTGGCACCAGCACACACAACATCAACTGATAATGCAAAGGTGGAGTAACAAGAAATGAAAAGCCAAACTGCCCAAGCCAAACTGGCTGTCCCTCAGGAATGACTGCCACCGAGGTCAGCCCATTGGATGGTGGGATGGTGGCAGAGCAGCTGGGGGGACAAGGCTCAGAAATGAAGGGGAGAGCTCAGAGCCACCCCTGGAGGGTGTTTAAGAGCAGCACACAGCGTGAGGCTGTAAGAAGACACGCGATGCGTGGCAGGCAGGTGTTCCTGGGACAGCCAAACTGGATGGCAAACTCCTGTCCTGCCCAGCAAACCCCAACTGCCTGTGGCTGGCAGGGCTGGCTCCTGTGCCTCCCCCCAAAACCACAGCGGGGTGTTTAGGAGCAGTGGGAGCAGTCCCACAGTCCCACAAGAGCGTCTGTGGTGCCCTGTGGGTCAGGACCATTCCGACTGAGCATCACACTGTCTGGAAACCACCAGGAGCAGAAGCAGCAGCTGGAGCTTTTGCAGTCCCAGAGCAGAGAGAGGATGGTGGGGCAGCCCCAGAGCCCTACATACCTGCAGCGTCTCTGTGTCCAGTTCTTGCCTCTTTAACTCCAGCTGTGTCAGCTGCAATAACTCTGTTTCTATTAATTTAATCTAAACAGAAGATGAAACATTTTTTACTGACATGTGAAATGACTTTGATTTCTGCTCTTTGAACATGAGGCCTGGCTGCTGCACTGGGGGGGGACAGCACTGCAGAGCTGCCCAGGAGGATGGGGAACCTGCTGACACCCTTCTGTGACACACGCTCTTCAGGTCACTCTCTGTCTCTTGCCTGAGGAGCAATGTCCTCTGCACTCTAATCGTCTCTCTGCTCTAAACACCTTCTGGCCAAGCCTAGAAGCACAGTGCAATGGGTTTGTTCAGCCAAACCTCTCACAGCCACTCAAGGCTGATTATCAAAGCCCTCCTGGCACCACTGCTTCACACCAGAGGTTAACTGGGGCAGGGTCCTGGTTTCTAGATGCTCCAGCAAATCCCCTAATCATATGTGGCTCTTTCAGGTGGGGCAACTGAGACACAGAGAGGTGGAGCTGCCCAAGGTCCCTCAGCAAAGCCAAGATGAGAGCCCAGCTTACCTACCCACCAGCTACAGTCCCCAGGCCACCCTGCTTAACATGTGCTGCCAAAGCCCTGCCAGCCCCAGGGCTCTGTGGCAGCAGCACCCAGTGCTCCTGCCCATTCAGCACCAGTGCAGGGTGCTGCTGGGCTGGGCTGGATTTCAATAGTAAAAGGCCCAGCTGTGGGATCAGGGAACAAACTGTTTCCAGAGCAAGTGTGAGCAGGGCTCTGCTGAACTCCAGCAATGGAGAGTTGTCAGCCTCATCTCCTGGCCCATCTGTGCACTGCCCACAGGCTTCCAGCACAGTGCAGGGACTGGCCACTGAGGGACCCAACCTATCCAAACCCTTAAGCTTATCCACCAACCCCTGACCTGTATCCACCAACCCCTGACCTGAAACTTTTCTGCTAGTGCCAGATCAGGAGAGGGAAGAGCCTGGAGCAGTGTGCCCAAAACCAGCCACCCATCTTCATGCACCAACCACCAGTACCTTCCCCATCTCTCTGCACCCACCACCTCTACGTTCCCCCACCAGCTCTCGCTCTGCCCCTGCCCCAGCACCACATTGCACCTTCCACAGGACTGAGCTCAGAAAGGCAGGTGGAGAATGGGAAAGAAAAGGTGAACTTATGGCTCAAGGTGTGGTTCTAACGTGCTGGATGGAGATGCAGCAGACTCATGTGGCAACAGCAGCCCCTCTAAGCACACAGCCTGAAGGAAACGGTGCAGACTCCCTACAGAGGCAGCGCAGGTCTGTCCTCTAGTGACCACTCTCCAGCTCTTCACCCATGTTAGTGCTGAGCTGACCAAAGCAATGGCAAGTCCATTACTTCCAGGAATCTAAAGCCCACACTGACACTCCCTCCCAAGGAGCTGGTGGTGTAACCAGCATTGCCCACGGCTCTGTCACAGCGCTCCTGGCAATACAAGAGCTCTTCCCTTCCTCCAGACCCTGCTCTGTGATCTTCCTCAGCAGCGTCTCGTCGAATGGCAGGGCGAGTTGAGCAGCTGGTTGCTCTTCCCTCTGTTGCTGACTCACCTGGTTCCTGATCTGCCTGTGCATAAGATCCTTCTTCACCTGGAGAGCTTCAAAGGCAGCTTTCTGCATCTCAATCTGAGGGACAGACAGCATCCTGCTTAGTGAGGGCTGTTCACACAGCTCTGAAAGGGCTAAGAACAAACCTCTCCAAGCAGCTGAGCTGTGCTCACTCTGTACTGCTACTCTGCTTCCTCCTGATTACACCAGGACTTAGATCCCACTGCCCCAAGGGTAAAACCTGCTTCACAGGAGGTATGTTCTTCAAGCACACGTTTTGAGTGCTCCACATGAACCCCACCTCCTGCCTCCAGCAGCACAGAGCACCCAGGCTGTGCAGTGGTCACCCAGCACTGCTGGAAACCAAGCTGCAGAGGTCTCAGGTTCAGAATGAGGGATTCAAAAGGAACAGAGCCTTTCAAAATGCTTCCCACAGGCACCCTGCACCACATCACTAGGACACCTGCCAACAGACAGGACTTCTGTCTCAAAATCCTATTAACCAGCCAAGGCTTTTGCCTCCCATGTCCTGTGTTGCTGATCTTTCTGAAAATTTGCTGTCTAGTTGAAAAAGAAATGTATTTTTCTTTGGACAACTCCAGTTGGTTACCAATAATATCAGAGATTCCCAAGTCTAGCATGTAGTGTCCTACAAGAAAACTGCAGGCAGCCCAGCCACCTCCTGTGAGCCACTCTCATCCTGTTTCATAGAATCACAGAATCACTTAGGCTGGAAGAGACCTTTAAGAGAGTCCAACCACAGCCTAACCCTGCCTGGTCCACCTCTAGACCACGTCCTCAAGCACAGCATGTTCTGTTTCACATGCTGCCCTGCACAAGCAGTTTGCTCCCTCACTTACCTGCTGCAAGATCTGACTGACAGCCTTGTTCTGATCCAGCTGCTGCCAAGCCAGGATTTGCTGGAACTTCTGATCCATCTCAGCTAGGCTGAAAGAAGATGGGTTTGCCATGGAGTTACCACTGGGTCTGAGACTTGATGCAAACAAGAGGAAAGGCAGGCAGCAGGGAATCCACGAATGGAGGAATTTCTCACTGAACAAGGGCTACTGAAGAGGTTAAAACCTCCTTCCCTACAGGGATCAGTAATCCAGAGTATGACTAACATGCCTATTCTTGAAAGAAACAGGGTGTACAACAGTACCACCAGCCCCAGACTTCTCCCACGTACCTGGAGCAGGCCTGGGTGACGAGGTCTTGCCGACGAGACTCGTAGGTCATTTGGATGAGCTTGTTCTTGTAGCTCTCAGCCAGCATCTGTTGCATGGCAGCTAGGAGACAGAAGGGGGTGTCTAGAGCAGGCACTCAGCTACCTCTGCTTCTACAATCCCTTCCAGCTAACAGTGCCTGCTCTCTGGGGTCCAAGTGTCCCTGCTTTTGCAGTTCATTCAGTGCAGAGCAGACTCGTTCAGCTGCCAAGAATCCTGGGTGTTTATTGGGAACAGAGCTGAGTAACTCCACTCTACCTGTGCACTCTGAGGAGCCCAGTCACTGCCCACCCACCCTCAGATGGGCTACAGCTCTGTGCATCCCTCTGACAGCAAGCTGTCCCTGGGGTGACAAAATACACACCATGCCCCTTGCGAGCCCTGCAGAACTGGTCATGGTCACCATGAGCAGAAAAGGCTCCTTAGCACCATTTCTGTTTGCAGGACAGCTCCTGCCTCAGGAACCCATCAGGTAACGCCTGTTTGGTGCCTCTGAAACACACAGTGTGCTTGTATTCCACCTCACAAACCCTTGTGCAACACTGTCTACACAGGGAGCAGGGCTTGCACCTCAACCGGCAGCGGGCTGAAGGTGGAAGCTCTGGTACTCAACTCCCTGCAGCTCTGCCCCACAGCATCCAGCAACACAGAAAGAATGAGGGTGTGACAGTGCATCTCCCATGTGTTTGTCACCTGTTCAGTGCATCTCCAGAGGAACCAGGTCTTTCCAGCATCTTACCCCCTCCAAAGAGTAGCCCAGACTTACAGGCCACTTCCCTCCTGCGGAGATGCTCTGTCTCCTCCTGTGTTATTGCCATCAGCTGTTCCATCCTTATCCTGCCAAACAAACAAGAACAAACCAGCCACTCCTTCAACCAGGCCCAGTCACAGGTCTCCTCCACCCACCCAGCTCAGAGCCTAAAGGCTGGCCAGATTTACCCTGGCACCTGCTCAGGAAAGCTGTGGACACAAAAGTCTCCGTGATTTCTCAGTAAGACACCTCTAAGTCTGTAAATCTTCCTCAAAACTGTGGGAACAATTGCTGCTTAGACTGGAAAGCTGATCTTCCTGAGAACCAGAGCACCCAGGCAACGTGCACACACTCACACCAAGCACAGTATCAGTCCCTTTGTGCTGCTTTCCTTTCTCAAGGCTTGACCACACTAAAGCTGGCCGAAGGCAGCAGCGGTGCTGAAGCAGCAGCCTGGCCTCCACTCCCACCTCCTGTGCCCTTGCCCAGCACACACAGTGCCACTGAACAGATCAGCAACTGCTGGGGCTGCAAAACTACCTGACCACACCAGGCCAGCCAGGTCAGTGTCCCCACCCAGCTCATTGTGCCACCAGGCAGCACCAACAGCTGGATGAAGGGCAGGGACAGCACACAGAACCACAGGATCACCTGGGTTGGGAGAGACCCCTTAGATCACTGAGCCCAACCAGAGCCTGGCCCTGCCCAGCCCACCTCTAGACCAATGGGCTCCATCAGCAGAGGGGTGGCAGCAGGGACAGGGAGGGGATTGTCCCTCTCTGCTCTGCCCTGGGAGGCCCCAGCTGGAGTCCTGTGTCCAGAGCTGGGGCCCAACACAAGAAAGATGTGGGGCTGTTGGAGAGGGGTCAGAGGAGCCAGGGAGATGCTCAGAGGGCTGGAGCAGCTCCCCTATGGAGAGAGGCTGAGGGAGCTGGGCTGGGTCAGCCTGGAGAAGAGAAGGCTGTGGGGGGACCTCATTGCAGCCTGCCAGTCCCTGAAGGGAGCAGAGGAACAGGACAGGAATCAGCTTGTTAAAGGGCAGAGACTGGCAGGACAAGGGGGATGGAGTGAAGCTGGAGGAGGGAAGGGTTAGAGGAGAGATTGGGGGGAAGGTCTTTGCAGAGAGAGTGGTGAGGGGCTGGAACAGGCTGCCCAGAGAGG
>VZTU01013741.1:11313-26477 GCA_013400835.1 Zapornia atra
TCATAGAATCATAGAATCGTAGGGGTTGGAAGGGACCTCAAGAGATCATCGGGTCCAACCCCCCTGCCAAAGCAGCTCCCTAGGACATATCACTCAGATAGGTGTCCAGACGGGGCTGGAATCTCTCCAGAGAAGGAGACTCCACCACCTCCCTGGGCAGCCTGTCCCAGGGCTCCCTCACCCTCACTGGGGAAAAGTTCTTCCCCAGGTTGCTCTGGAACTTCCTGTGCTCCAACTTGCAGCCATTGCCCCTTGTCCTGTCCCCACAGACACTGAAAAGGGGCTGGCTGATTCCCCCTGCTTAAGATAATTATAGACTTTAATTAGGTCCCCCCTTAGTCTTCTCTTCTCAAGGCTGAAGAGTCCCAACTTACTCAGCCTATCCTCACAGGGGAGATGCTCCAGGCCCCTAATCATCTTCGTAGCCCTAGATGGAGCACTTCTGTTGGTCTCTGATAGTGGAATACAGGGTTTTGTTCCCAAATTCCCTAGCTAGAACCATTCAGAGGTGAAAAAGAGCTAAAATCACCACCCCACTGGGTTTGGCAGACTGGGTAAGACCAGGCACGTCTAGTGCACTGGCCTGCCTCCAACAGTGACCAGAGCCAGCTGCAGATAGATGACTCTAGTTGGATTTAGATTGGTGGTTCTGAAAGGACAGTCCCAGCCCTCTTCCCAGCAACTTGCCCCTTCCTAGAAGAGAAAGAGGAGAACTCACCTGTCATTCTCCAAGGATTTCAGAATGTCTGAACTTTGTTTTTGCCTGAAAAGGAAGATGAAACAAGTGTTGTTGGTTCTGCTGAGCAGGACACCCTGCTCCTGAGGGGTACAAAACAATTTTGCTTCTCATGCACAGACAAGCAGCCTTAAGCAGGCTGGGAACCCTGCACCAGCCCAGCCAGGTTTTTCCACAAAAACACTCCCAACAGCACAGATATGTGTGAAACACTATTTTTTTAAGGTGCCAAATTCCTTTTCCTTTAAATGGGATGTTGGCAGCTCAACAACTAAGGCCCTGCCTACAGACTTCCATGCTGACCAGTTCTGTGAAACTCAGAATGGGACAAAACAACATGAGCCCTCAGGGGACAGAGATCAGAGACACCCTGGGACCCCACCTCTGATTGTCCTCTAGCAGCTTCTGGATACGGCCAGCAATGCCTTGCTCTGCTTGCTTCAGCTGCTGCAGCAGCTTCAGGCGCTCCTCCTCCAAATAGCGCTGGTGCTTTGTCAGACCCTCCTCTAGCTTCATCTGGTCCTAGGCCAAAGCAAGAGAGAACCAAAGGAGAACGTGGCTGGTGTAGGAAAAAGGCTGTGTCCTCATGGGGCCTGCCCAGAGCAGACCTACCTCTCTCACTGTCTGAAGTATCTCCTCCTTCTGACTGCTGACCTGCTGAACAAGCAGAGCATGTTCTCTTTGCCCCATGTTCAGGCGCCGCTCAAATTCCAGCTTCTCCTGCTTTTTCTTTTCCTGTGAGGAGTAAGAAGAAAGATGGATGCCAGAAATCAGCAGGCTGCTGGCTCTGCTCCTTCCCAAGCAAGCACAAATTCTGGCAAAAACATAAACCAGGGCACAGCAATCCTCTCAACCAAGAGGCAAACAGGAGGCTTGGCTAGTGGGTGGAAATGTTCTCTCCTTAGGAACCTGAAACTTGTGAAGCAGAAGCTGCTGCTGTCCTTATGAGAGTCTCCAAACCCCACATGAAGCCAAAGTCCCCAGAATCCACTCATACAACTGAAACAGCCAATACAAACACCCAGAGGGAAGCCCAAGATGAAGGCTGTGCTCAGTCCCAGATGGTAACGGGACTCCCCTGTCTGAAGACAACAGGGAGAAGGCAGCAGCTTAGCCAAAGGGAGAGGCAAGCTGCACCCTAGGAACTCCTGATGATTTTGAAGTGAGCCTTGCATGGGGCAGGAGACAAGAGGCCAGTGATACAGAAGAGCAAACTAAACATGCAGCTGGGTCAGGGGAGTGGAGGACAGAAAGATGGAACACTGGGAGGGAGCAGGAGTGGTGGCACTATGAGCCAAAAGTAGGAGCTGGAGTTTGGGACAGGGATGTGATGAGCAGTCTGTGCACGGGCTGCTCACACACATCTGCCCACCCCATGTGCAAAGCAAGCTGAGCTTCCAGCACAGAGAGGCAAGGAGAAAGGCCAGCTGGTGTGAAAGCCCCCACACCCAGCCCTGCAGACAGGGACTGACTCAAACGGGAACTGCTCGCTCTCCAGAGACACTGCAGGGGCTGGATGTGTCAGGAGAGTCAGCCACAGATTCCCCCAGGCTCCCACATGTTTTCTGCAGGGAGGAGGGAGCAGCTCTGGGGTGGGGAGTGGGGAGGGTTCAGCAATAGCTCAATTCTCAAAGTTTTGGCTGAAGGAAGGGAAAAGGAAAAATAAGCAGAGCTACTCTGCAGAGGAAGCATTCCCAGGGATCCATCCTTACCTTCCTCTTCTCATAATCCAAGAATTTGTTCTGAAAAGTAAGAAACAACAGCAGGCATTTACTTCCAGCAGCAATTTTTGTAGATATTATTAGCCCACATTATGTCTTCCCCTAACAGAGCAGACATCAACCAATGCCACAAAGTCCATCAGTGCTTCTCCAGGGTGAAAGAGATTTACTGTGTACTTGTTAACCAGCCCCAGCATTAGCAGAGCTCATCAGCACTACATGCCCAGCAGGCTCTCTGGCTCCCTGTCCCAGGCAGGGCTGGACATCTCTAGTGCCTGGCTGGGAGTCACAAGGTTCCCCTGCAGTTTGCTGTCCCTCACAAATCTGCTTGTGTTACCACACTGCACACACCGTGTCACCCTGTCCCCCCACTGCATCACTGCTTTTAGGGATGAAGACAGTTCTTGGGGATGTGTGTGCAGGAGGCAGCAGTGGTAACACCACCCCCAGCTGCTGGGGAGGAGGCGAGCCACTCAAGCCCACAGTGCTATGCCTGCTTCTGGGCACTGACACTCTCTTGGTAGTAAAAGACCTATCTCATGGTGGGGAAGGTGATGAGGGATGGATGAGATCCATGGATGGAGCAGAGACAAATCCAGTCCCCTCTCTTCTAACTCCATGTGCAGTGGAGCCTCACCTGCCACTCGCTCTCCTCCTCCAAGTACTTATGCACTGCCTTGTCCACCCCATCCACTGATGTTCCTCCTCCATCACTCTCCAGTGTGGTGTGCAGGTACTGCAGGGGGGGGTAATATGCAATTCCACACTCTGGAAGGGATCAGACACAAACACAACAAGAACATTTGGTGCTGAAAGACCCCCTTGGCAGCATGGCCAAGGGCTGGCTGGCGTGTGAGACTGCTTCCAACTGTGCTCCCTCTCCCTCCACGCAGGCAAGAGCCCAGAGCAGCTCCTTCAGCTCCTCAGCTCTGAGAGGAGACCCTGACACCCCATCCCCATGAGGATGAGGACCAAAGCTAACCTGCTCAGAGGGAAAGGCTTCCTTCACACAGGTACAGGCATGCTGCTCACTGTGCCCCCCAGGACTAGCACCACACCTGGCAGGGCACTGCCCCTCCATTGAACCTCTTCCAAACTCTCCTGGCTGCAGTAAACTCGGGATTTACAAACTCACAGCACATAATCTTTGTCCTCTGAGTTTCCCATCTGGTTTCCTCCTTCTCTTAACAAACCAGCAGCCTGGAAATCCCTTCTCACAGAAAATGAGGGCAGAAGGCACCTCGAATGACGGGTGAGTCTATCTCCTTGTCCCAAGGCTGCTATACCTGGACAATGCCCAATCACAGAATTCCAGACTCACAGGGGCTGGAAGGGCCCTGGAGAGCTCCTGGGGTCCAAGCCCCTGCCAAAGCAGCTCCCCAGCTCATATTGCACAGGGCGGCGTCCAGACGGGGCTGGAATCTCTCCAGAGATGGAGACTCCACACCCCCTGGGCAGCCTGTCCCAGGGCTCCCTCACCCTCACTGGGGAAAAGTTCTGCCCCAGGTTGCTCTGGAACTTCCTCTGCTCTGACTTGCAGCCATTGCCCCTTGTCCTGTCCCCACAGACACTGAGAAGGGGCTGGCCATTTCCCCTGCAGCCCATCCTGAAGATATTGAGAGACATTAATCAGGTCCCCCCTGAGTCTTCTTCTCTCCAGGCTGAACAGCCCCAGCTCACCCAGCCTTTCCTCACAGGGGAGATGCTCCAGGCCCTTCAGCATCTCCAGAGCCTCCTCTGGACTCTCTCCAGGAGATCCCTGTCTGTTTTATCCCAGGGAGCCCAGCACTGGGCACAACACTCCAGGTGGGGCCTGACCAGGGCAGAGCAGAGGGGGAGGATCCCCTCCTGTGACCTGCTGCCCACACTCCTCCTGATGCCCCCCAGGATCCCAAATCCTCCCACTTGAGAAAATACAAACAAGAAGACAAACCACGAGGAGACACAATGACTTCTGACAGTCACTCAGTCTCCAATTCAGCTATTCTGGTGTTTTAACAAAGCCTTGTAAATGTCAGTGTGACAGCAAGAAGCCCGTCTCCAGGAAGGACTCCTGTTCCACTGCCTGCCAGCAAAGACATGTAACTCACTGATCAGCCAAGGCAGTGTGCAGAGCATCAGAAACCACCCCAAGCAGAGCCAACCCAACAGCTGTCCTTTACTAAGACAATCTTCCAATACACCACAGCACCTAACAAGAGCACAGCACAGTGCCCCCAAGTTCTTGATACCATCCACAGATGCTTCTTGCTTACCTTTGCAGAGGAACTGCTGGATGGCCTCTGTACCTGCACTGCAAATATCAGCTGATGGGTAGGTCATGGAGGAAGCATCCAAGGTCAGCGTCTCCAAAAGAGAACACACAGAGCTGCTGGTTACTCCAGTGGCCCAGCCAGAGTCCAACTGCAGTCGTCCTTGTAGCTCCCCAAAATTTCTCTTCTGGAGCAATAATTTCATGTTACCCTGAACTCTGACATAAATAGGAGGTTGTCTGGAATTTCCCCTGGGTGTCTGAAGCCTTTCAGAGGTGGCTCCATGGTCTCTTGCTTGGGAGCTTCTGAGCTGGTCCTTCAGCAGACAATCTCCCTCCTACAGACATGCTTACTTTGTCTCCAAGCACAAGAGGCTAAGGCACTTCTCAATTACAGAAACCTTCTACTAATTCCTGTATGCTGGAGCCCTTAGGCATGATGCATGGAAGGGATGGTGAGGCAGAGGACATGGAGAGAAGAGGGGCACCAGTAAGAACAAGTGGAAGGACCACTTGCTGTTTTGTCCTACTGTGGCCACCAAAAGGACCTAACATTGCCTCCTGTAGAGGAGTTAGCAAGAAGGCACAGAGAGGAACCACTGGGAGCAAGCTGCACAGCTTCATCATCTCAGAGACCACCCACAAGAGAAGTGCCTGATGCTGGATGTTCAAGGCAGGAGAGCTCTCACTGGCATTCCCCATGCTGGTGTGTGTGTCAGCCCCCTGGCCTGACACTCGCACAGTGTAGCACTGCCAAGTGTGGCAGCCAGAAGGTAACACATCTGTACAACTCCTCAGGCTTCTCCCATTCTGAGCATGTGCTTCAGGGAGCCTGAGCCCCACTGGGCTGGCAGTGAGGCAGAGATCTGGCATGGCAACAGAGGCAAAACCCTCATGGGAAGCATCCCATCTGCTCATGTAGAATCTGCCTTGGTGGAAAGTGGCCGAGTCAACCTGAGCCCCCAGAGTTTGTGCTCTCAGAGGCGGCCCCAGCAGCCAACACTGGGTGAGGGGCTCACTCCCTGTGCATTAAATCCATGGCAAAAAGGGATCAGAGAGGATCAAAGCAGGAAGGCCAAGCAAAAGCTACATTGTCGGGGCAGACAGCAGGCCTGCTAGCAGCCTAGCTCTCTTCTCCCAAGATTTAGGCCCTGACAGTGTTCTTCTGTTCCCATGAGAAAGGAGAAGTTACTCATGCTGAGAGGATCCTAATAATCACATTCTCAAAACACAGCGGCCTTGTTGATAGGGGCACAGGCTGCCCTAAACCAAGCAGCAGTTATGGGAACGTATTTGGGAGTAATGGAACATGTTAGGAACCAACCATAACAAGAGGGTCAAAACAGCAGGTGTGTGGATACTTTTAGGCATTAAAGGTAAACTAAGGATATTTAGCTGTAAGCTAGGTTTATCAGAACTCATTATAATCACTAACCAATCAATACAGTGTGCACAGTGTGTGTAACCAATGAGCAGTGGTTTAGCTTGCCACGTTTGCAGTAATAAAGGTACAGAATCTGGTTGATTGCACCTAATAAATGGCTTCACCTCAAATTCATATCGAATTGCAGGTTGCTCTCTGCTGGTCGCTACACTGCGCTGGACACCATGAACTGCATGTGGCCTTGTTCCAACCCCCACAGTGGGTCCTGCCCAAGCCCTAACAATTCCCTGTCTATGCAGAATCTCTCATGGATTGAGGGAGCAGGGAGGGGAGCAGCCTGCAGCAGGGCCAGCCGGACGGGGCTGGCTGGGAGCCTACCTGCAGCGTGCGGATGTGGGCCAGCGCCCGCGGCAGCTCCTGCAGCGCGTTCGCACTGACGTCCAGCGAGCGCAGGCTCCGCAGCCCGCCCAGGCTGGCAGGCAGCTCCTCCAGCCTGTTACCTAGAGACAGAGAGAGGCCAGTTAGCTTCCAGGAGCCAGCAGCAGTCTGCTGGGACACCCAGCTGCACCCATACTCATTTTCCATACTCTGCTGCAGGGCTGGGGCTGTGTGGGCACGCGAGGACTCCAAAGGCTGCCACCGTCTAGCCAGGGATGAGATCTGCTCGCTCACAGCCCAAGTGCACAGGTCCAGCAGTGGCTTCTCATGCTGAAACCACCTTCTCAGCTGAGGGCACTGCTGTGGGCTGGATCTCAGCTCTTTATTAGGAGAACATTTGGAACATGGAGCTTTCTTCTCTTTGGTGTAAGTACCAGAGATGGGAGAAAGGGGAGTGAGGTGGGACTGTGTATCCAGAGGTCAGAGGCCACGGACTGTAGGCAGGTTTGGCAATGAACTGAGCCACACTTCCAATTCCTCACTCTCCCTTTCCTCCCCTGTTCCAGCCACAGCTCCCTGTAACAAAGTCTCCCTTCTCACACACTGATGTCATTGGGTACCTCGAAAATGCCCAGGAGTCCTGAAAAGAGGTATGGTTGTGAGCTTGGTGTTAGGGCTGTGCAAACCTGGTGGGGCTACAGAGGCTCCCAGGACCAAGCTCGGGGTGTTGGTGGACTTCACTGTAATTTACTTTCCCCAGCTGACCGCTCTGCTTGCTTTGCTGAGCTGCTTCTGCCAAAGACCCACAACTTCTCTTACACTTAATTCTGCATAGACACATTCCCTGGGTCTTTTTTCTTAGGCTTCTTTAAGTCTAAATCATTACCCAGAGGGGACAAACCCCACCTGGGGTTCCTGCCTGAGGTGCTCCTGGAGGAAGACATGTGTCTGCAGCCTGCTCAACATTCCTTCCCACAGGAATGAGGCAGCTGGGGTTCCAAAATGCTGTCCACAAGCAGGCACACAAGCAAGCTTCCAGCTGTTGAGATGGGGCATGATGACCCAGCCACCCTCCTTTGAGAAGAGGCATGAGCTGAAAGAAAACATCGTAGGGAGCGAGCTGGACCTGAGAGCCATGGACTGAGCCCCAGGGCAGGGAACCAAGGCACACAGTGTGTGTGCTTCCTAAGAAGCAGCCAATAACCCTCGTTACTCATAAGAACTCAGGGAACTTTTAGGTCTAATTTTCAGCTTAGCTGATTTCTCCTGCTCTGCCAGCTATCTGAATTCAGATCTTGCTCACACCCTTGCCTTGGTTGAAAGGGGTAATCAGGAAGGCAGCCCAACAGCACCCGGGTAAGGAGCGGTGCCCTGCGCCGAGCGCTGGCAGGAAACACGGGCCATACCTTTCACATTGAGCATCTGGAGCTGTCTGAGGTCTCCTAGGGATTGTGGAAGACATCTTAGAAGATTCCTTTCAAGGTTTAGGACCTAAGGTATTAAAGAAAAGATGTTCAGGACACTCTTTATGCAAGTCTCAGATCTTCCATGCCTCTATGCTGTTGGGACAACTTTCAGTCCCAGGACAAGTTGAAATTGGTTTTAGACAATATTTTCTGGGTTAAGAAATACTGACCTCCCAGAGGCAGCAGGTGCTGAAGCCTGCAGGACACAGGAAGCAGTGTCCTGCCCTCTGGGGCAGCATTCCCCTACCCTGGCTCCCACCAGGGAGCAGGGACTGTACCTAAAGCTGCACCCCAAGGGACCCTCAGCAAGCACTGCAACACGCTGCACAGAGTTCTCAATGTCACCACACCAAGCAGAATGGTAAAACCTGAATATCTGGGGAAATCAACAGCACTGGATGCTCCAGCTCTGCTTAGCAGTGTGAGCTGTTTGGACTGACAGCCCTGGGTCTAAGCTGGGACTCAGCATGCCCACTCTTCTGCACTTCTCCTGCTCTTCTCCTGCTCTCCCTCTCCAATAACTCCTTTCAATAGCAACAGTCAAGTCAAGGGGATAGATCTGACAATAGCAACACCATTGTTTAAATTATGATTAATTAAAGAGCAAGAAGCAGTAACACCACATTCTTGCTGTCCTGTTAACATATGCAGACACTTGGGATGCTGCTGCAAATCCTTCACCTGAAGAGATGTCAGCTGACCAATGTCATCAGGAAGCGATGCCAGCTGGTTGTCGTGCAGGTCTAGAACCTGAAGGAGGAGATGACTTCATCAAACAAGGTTGGGAGAGGAAGTCACAGCACAAGAATGAAGGTCATGAATTATCTAGAAATGAAAATTACTTCCCTTCCAATGGGGCTTTGAAAAGCAGGTTTAGTTTTCAAGGAGACATAGGCACTTAATTCTCACAGATCTTTTGAAAACTCAAGCCTCTATACATAGATAAACAAGAGTAAGTAGAACAGTGACACCAAGGGAGCTGTTCCACATAACTGGATGAGCCAACTGGATAAAGCATCTCCATGGAGCCAGCCTGGCAGAAAAGGACATTTTCTGCAGGACCAGTTTGCTGAACTGCTCCATGGAAGTGGAACTGCTCCAACACCAGCACTGGTACAGGGAGAGGGCAGGACTACACCTGCAGACCTCCCTCCATGGGGGGTGGAGATGAGCTGCTGGAATGGCTCTGCCTCAGGTGGACCCACAGCACCAGGGTGGTGGAGCTGGAAGCCCTCAGCATTTAGGGCAGGTACAGCAATACCAGCCCAGGACACACTGTCACCAGTGTCATTCCCATTCATGTCCCACCAGTGCAGAAGATGCACCCACAGGACACTCAGCTCCATCTGACCACCACCTGGAGATACAGTTGAGGGGAAAAGCATGGGATCATGAAGAGGATAAAGGAGTCCTGGGACTGACTTACTATGACTTTATATTTTGACGTGATATATTCTAAAACCATACAGCATTCTGATTTCCTACAGACCACTTGCTGACCTCTGTGCGCTGTGGAGGTAAACCCAGGAAAGGGGGGTTTCAGTGATGCTTGGCAAAGACATTCACACAGAAGGGATGTATTTGGGCTAGTGTGTTTTAATGTAGCTAGAATGCAAGGCAAACAGGCTGCAGGTTAACTGTCAGAATCACAATTACCTTCAAGGTGATGAGACTCATGAGGCTGCAAGACTTTGGAACTAAAGATGTCAGATTATTCGTATGAATAACCAGCACCTGAGGAGGAGAAAGCCCATTGAAACATGAACTCAAGAGATGCTGCTGCCTAGAACAGGCACATTCCTAGAGATGGAACTGCAGAGGCTGTGGAAAAGCCCAACATCTTATTCTGTATCATACCAAACAGTAAACTAGTAAATGGGTTTTCATAGGAGGTCAAACATTTCACAGGAGATCTAACCAAGGGCCTAGCTCCTTACAAGAGGGGTATCATTAGACAGGCTGAGATCATAGAATCATAGAATCCCAGACTGGTCTGGGTTGGAAGGGTCCCCAAGGGCCACAGAGCTCCAACCCCCCTGCCACAGGCAGGGACACCAACCTCCAGGCCTGGAGCTACACAAGGTTGCCCAGGGCACCATCCAACCTGGCCTTGAACACCCCCAGGGATGGGGCACCCACCCCCTCTCTGGGCAGCCTGTTCCAGCCCCTCACCACTCTCTCTGCAAAGAACTTCCCCCTAATATCTAATCTAACCCTTCCTTCCTTCAGCTTTAATCCATCCCCCTTGTCCTGCCATTATCTGCTCTTTGAAAAAGTTGAATCCCCTCCTGATCAAAACCACCACCCCATCTTTCAGGGCAGAGGTTAGCTCTAAAGCACACAGACAGGCCTGGTCCTGCTCAAACTGCTCTCTCTGTACTACTGTATGCACATGGCCACAGTAATTATGAGCAAACTTCTTCTGAAACAACCTATGAACAGCCAGATCCCATCATTTCAAAGACAACCACAATGCCCAAGCCCAACAATTGAATTACCTCACCGTTTCTGATTGCAACGTTACCTTTTTTTGCAAGACTTTACAAGTTGCAAAGGCCCCATATGGAACCTAAAACCAATAAAAAAATAATCCTGTCAGATTTCTTGAGGTGCCCTCTTTGCACCCCTACAGTGCCCCCCCTGTGACGTGCCAGTAACCGACGTGAGTGAAAGCAGAAGCCATGCTTAAAATGACTGGCCCTGGCTTTGGGGTGGGATGCCAGTACTTCCCATTTAGGCAGCATCAGCAGCTCCCTGCAACATGACAGGGCACTGCACAGCACAGCACAGCACAGAACCCACTGAGGTTCTGGCTGAAGTTCAAGTTCCTGGTGAGTTATTATTCAGTGTGCAGACGACTCAGGGGCTCAGACAGATTTCCAGTTAGTCATCACACCAAATTATTCTGTGGTTCTGCAGCCTCAGCAAACACACTGCAGTGGGCTGAATGAGACAGGTGAGCCATGGGCAGGCCTGAGTGTCCTCCTGTGTGCCAGGCTCTGCAGGAGAGGGGCAGGCAGAAAAGGGGTATGACAGCAAATTCAGCCTGTGCCAGCTGAGGCTGAGCACCAGGACCTGTTCTGCAGCAACGAACCAGCAGCAGCCAAACTCTTGTCCAGGGTTAGTTTTAAGACCAAACTGATGGTTCACTTTATTTATCCAAACAGCAAAGGCTAAAAGGAAACAGGAAGAGAGGGGTTTATGGCACCAATTCAGAAGGAGCTGCTGGGGATCTAAGACCAGCCATGGGTATGAATGGAGCTGGCTCGGTGCATCCTCTGTCTGCCACCCTTTCACCCAGACTGGCTCACAGGCCAGCCCACACAGCTCACAAACCTACACACAAGATGCTGTTGGCTTCTGATCTTGGAACAACACATCCCCAGGACTCAGCAAAGCCATTTCATGCTGCACAGCAGAGAGCTATCCCCTCCAGGATGGTCCCAAGTGTTTCCTCACTGAGCAGTGCAACATCTGCTGGCAAAGGCACCCTGTGACACAAGGTTCCACAGGTACCAACATCTTAGAAACATGAGACAATTAATAAAAACTGAAAGTGAGACAGAAACAGGCTTCAGCTTGAGAGGGTTGCCTGGCTGCCAGGATGAAGAGCTGTGTCTCCTCTGGAAGCCTGGCAATCTGTCCCTAACTGCTCACACTCCAGCAGACAGCTTGTTTCTAATTTAGCTGGCAGCCACAAAAGAAGCCAAGCTGGAAGGGAGATTTCCATCCTTAACCAGCAGCCTGGAACCAGGGATTTTCACTTAGACTGAACAGTACATGTGGGTGGCAGACTTTGTAGCACTAACATTAAGAACAGTCAGCCTCTGGCAAATGAATTCCCTCTTGACTAGCAAAAATTAGGCTGTGAGGTCCCAAACTAGGGACCTACCAAGGCACTGGTGGAGGGATAGGATGACTCTGCCCTTCCCACCCTGTCAAATGTCAATGGATCCCCAGGACACAAGTGTTGTTGAAGCTCAGGTAGGACAGGCAATTTCCCACAAAAAAAGAGGGAGAGAAGGTCCCACCTGAAAGCCAGAGCTCAGCAGATGGAGGACAGAGCAGACAAACAAGAAGGCCAATTGTGTCACAAGGCTCACAGGCACAACACTAAATCTGACAGCTGGTGACAAGCAGCAGGCAGAGGAATCAGACCTGTGAGCTAACAGTGGAAGTCATACAGAACGTACCTCTGAGAGTTCACACTTGGATATGTCAAGAGCATCATCAGCACCAGCTGCTTTTGCCTGGAGAGAGAAGACACGTGCTCAGAGGTTCAGACCGCCTCGTGCTGCATACTGACTGGACTGCTCAACCAGCCCCTCCCTAGAAATGCAACTACAGCCCTGTGCCACAGCCATGTGATTCAGTGACAGGGGAAGCAGAGGGTGTGCTGCTGCAACTGCAGGGAACCAATCTGCAAAAGCCTAAGGATGGGTTCTGGAGCACCAGAGAACCATCACTCCCTAGGAACAGCACGGTGCCTGTGAAGTGCCCTCTGTGTCACTGGCACGTCTTCCCCAGCAGTCCCAGCTTCTTCTGAAGAGTACTCAGAAGCCAAAATAACCTGCTGCTGCCTCCCTGCTCCCATGGGACCTCCAGGGCCAGCTCTGCTGTGCAAGCAGGGGCAAGGACTCTGCTTCTCTACAGAGGGGGGGTTTCCATGTGCAAATCAAGGCCACCCAGTGTGGCTGCTAACAGCAGTGGAACTGGAGCAACGCTGCACTGCTGGAACTGTATTCTTAAATAAAAGGCAACCCACAAGGCAGTAAAACCTGTTTGTGTTAATGCCTCTGTTAAGTCCTCAGACATCCTGACGTGCACAGGCAACAAAACTGAATGGACAGACTAGGCTTTCCCTGCCCAGCCCCACAGGAGCCAAGCAGGAACATTCCAAGTGAGTAAATTCCCTAAAATTAGTTTCATAATTGGTACATTACAGCACCTTCCTTACCAAAATACCTTACAGACACCCCACAGGCACCATTTTGTCACTTTTAAATTGCAGGTACTGCTGGGGTAGAGCACAGCAAATCACAGAACCACACAGGGTTGGAAAAGACCTTGAAGATGAAGTCCAACCATTCTCATCCCATGCTAAACCAGATCCCTGAGCACCTCATCTACCCTTTTTTAAACACATGCAGGGGCAGGGACTCAACCCCCTCCCTGGGCAGCCTGTGCCAGGCCCTGACAACTAAAGGTATCCCCTAAGCCAGCCCTGGTTGACAGCTCCTACAGCACAATAGGTGAAATAATTCAAAAGAAGATTTTGCTTCCAGAGAGCCAGCTTTAAATCTGTGGCTGCTCAGCACTGCTCACCAGGCACATCTGGTACTCAAGGCGCTTCCGAGCATCATCACTGGGCTTCTTCTTACGGAAGAAGAGTGGCATCCTTCCTCTGGGCTACAGCTCCTTCTCAGGGCCAAAAAGGATCAGTGCAACTGAAGGCAGAGGGCTCCTGGAGCATGTGCTTGCTGGATGACCAACCTGGGCTCTGATAAGTGTGGGGAAAAAAAAGAGAGAAAGGAAAAATAAATTAGTGCCTCAGCAGTTGTCTTTGTTTCAGCCCTTCTCTGCCAGGCAGACACAGCACACCTCCACGGTGCAAGTGCTGTGTTAAAGCACTGCTGTGTCCCTGAGATGGGTTGAGTGTCTTGGTCACCCCTGTGCAAGTAAAAAGAGGTGAGGCTGAAACATGCACAGAGGAAGGCTGTTCGTCAGGAAAACACAGGGTCCAGCCTAGGGTAGGAACTAAAAAAGCTGTAACTGTATTGAGAGATCAAGCACCAGGGACAAAACTCAAACTCTTTACACTCAAAGCCAATTCTGGCACAGTAACAAGCAACTGTGAAACGTTCTAGAACAAAGTTAGGCTAGAAATGTGAAAAACTCCTCATCCTGAGAGCAGCACAGCTGCCTTCCCCTCACAGGGCAGGTGAGAATAACCAAGAGCCCAGTGCAGTTCAAAACACAGGCAACTCCTTGCAAGGGACCTGCTGGCTACTGAGCAGAGCACAGCCTCCTCTGGCACATCACAGTCACACAGCCCATCCCAGCTGCGTCTGGGGACCTCAGGGGACCCCAGGCAGGCACCAGAGTCGGGGTGCCCAAAGGAGACTTTGCTTCTCAGCTTCAGGGACTGTCACACCTCTCTGTGTGACATCAGCTTTGTACACTCTGCTGACCACCAAGCAAGACTCAGTGGTCAGTAACGAGAAGGGCCTGTGGCATGTGACCATACATGATGTTATCTTTATTATTAGGTTACTGAAAGAAGGGTCACAGTGCTTGGGACAGCACCCACCCTGCAGCAAGGGAGCACCCATCACCTGCAAACCCCGCAGCGCCGAGGATGCCACCAGTCCATCTCCACAGGCACCCACCCTCTCTGCCTGGACACACAGCAGCAACACACACACAGGCAGGGGAACGTCCCCTGTGCACGGTTTGCTCTTGTTTGGATGCTGAGAGTAAAACAAACCCCCTAATCTTACAAACAGATGGAACTGAAGTGAAACGGCAACACGGCTACAGAAAAAGACCCAAACCAAACCCCAGGGTTATTTTAAAACACTCTGGGCATCATAATCTGGACATCCAAACAAGCTGGACATCAGACAGAACGTTCTGGACAGAGCCTGGCGCTGTCATGGACAAGGTGGGGTTCTGGAAGCTGCAGAGATTCAGTCTGCGCTGGGAAAACACGCTCAGGAGCAGCGCGGGGCAGCTGCTGAGGCAGCGCCCGGGGCTGAGCGCGGCTCCCGCCGAGGACGGAGCTGTCAGCAGACACCCCTGGGCTGCAGGCCCTGCTCAGCGAGAGGAAGCTCCCCGAAGGAGCAGCAGCACCCAGCCCCGCTGCCCGGCGCGCACGGCACAGGAGTCCAGAGGGGACCGGAGGAGACCCGCGGCGATGGACCTTCCCCCGCGGCGATGGACCTTCCTCCGCAGCGCATCTCTCCGCGCCGCAGAGCCGGCCCGAGCGCTGCCCCCCGCCGCCCCCATAACAAGCGGGCTCTCCCCGGCAAAGCCTGACACAAACCTCCTGCGCTCTCCCTGAGGGCCGCTGCTCTCCTCCCCTCCTCCGCAGGGGCCGTGCCGAGCCCGCTGCCGCCTCACGCCGCTCCCGCGGGGTGTCCGTCCCGGGCCGCCGCCGCCTCCTCCTCACTCCGCCACCAGCCGGGTCGGCGCCGCTCCGCGCCGGAGGGCCCGGGCTCCGCCAGCT
>VZTU01013742.1:0-22363 GCA_013400835.1 Zapornia atra
CACTCAGTGGTGCTACAATGCATGAGTCATGTTTATAATAATAATTGCTCACAGCTATGCGTGAGCCAGAGGAAGAGTTTAAAGCAGCATTACTGAGAAAAAAATATCTTGATTATTTTGGCATTGTTAGGAAGAGTTATCATTTCATCACTGGGCTAACAAGCCTCTAACTGTTATTTCTTCCTGCAAACTAACTTATCTGTTTATAAAGTTCAAAAAATTTCACTAACATAGAAAAACACATTTTACCAGTTGAACCATGCTTCTGTATATCTAAAAAAAGCCCAAAGGTTTTTGCTGATAAATTACCTTGACCTTCATCACAAACACCAGAGACAGACTCCTTCTCACATTAAAACCTCTGCTGAGTTCAAAATTACGGTAATAATTTTCATTTGCCAAGCACCTAACATGGAGTACACATCTCAGCTTTATAATACAATGACCTGATTACACAGTTCATCTAGCTAAATTCACTTAGGAATCAGCCAGCTAAAGAATCTAACCCAGCTTACAGGCATTTTCTGTCATGCTTGAATAGTCACTGTAGTAGCATGACATTGACTCCTAAATTTATGCAAGCTGACCACCACCACCACTCAATTGTCCATTCACATCTTACCTTCTCCTCTGCCACGGAGGAAACACATTTTGTGGCCAGTTGAAGCCATACTGGCCATTCAAGAGGCAAAGAAAACCATAGCATACAAAAAGCTGCCCATCAGATGCAAGTGTAGTACTTTAGACTCAGTTACCCATACAGCTTTCTCTGAATGATTCCCAGACCTAGAAGACTTTCTAGGAGTAGATAGTTGACAGTAGTCAGGATCCACAGGCTCTTTACAAGCTAGAGTGTCTTACTACCATTCTTTGATAACAACAAATCAAAGTTTCTAGAAGGCAGTTTATTACCAATTTTTGCTCTGTATTCTTTCCAGCTTAAAGCAAACGAGAAGAGTTACTGCCTCAGCACACACATTTTCAGTATGAAATGTGTACTATTCAAGACTATCACATCCAGACATGTGTAGTGAATACAAAGCATCGATCACTGGCATGTTATACTCAAGTGCAAACACACACACTACTTTTGTCTCAAAACCCCTCTTGTGTCAAAAAATACACTGGGTCTAGGTCTGCTTTTTAGTCATCATTGCTCCTGCAGTATGGTATACTAATATAAACACATTCCCCATGAAAAAATAATTAGAGTGTACATGTGAGTGTGCAGTTAATCAGTTGGAAGGGACTGTTCCCATAGGCAGAGCAACATGCAATGTTACTGACCTCCTGTAGCATTCCTCGAAGTTTTCACTGAAGTTAAAGTAGAAAAACTGATTTAAGATTTAAAAGAAGCTTTAAATTAAATTGACATTTCTCCTTATGCTGTGAAACATGGTGACAGATATTAAAACCAAGTTTTTAAGTTGTAGTTACAATTAGGTATTAAATAAAAATAAGGACTTCTGTGGAGCCTAAGTTTAGTGCAGCTGCACCCTAGGGACACCTCTTGTTTCCCTGGACAAAGCAAAATGGCAAGTTAAAATTTTGATCAGCCAAAGAAAAAAAAAAAGTGCCTACTAAACATGTCCAGAAAACACCTGCCATGTGGCTTGAGGACCCTATATTATTATCCTTCCTAGCCTTAAAGGAAGCATTCCTATCTCTAATTGACCTATGAGTTATATAAAGCAATTCCCTAAGTACAACCTGCCTGTACCAGGGAAATAATATATGCTTAACACACTTCAGCAATGTTATCAACAGCACATCATGAAGGGAACAATATTTTTAGCAAAAGAGAAAAAAAGAGTTTAGAAAAAAAGAGTTCAATGAGCTAAGAATCAGGAAGTTATAAACGTGAAGCTTTCTATCTAAGAGGCTGAGTCTCATCATCTTTTTAGTCTTCTTTCATGCAAACAACACAACTTAATTTATATAAAGTATCCTTAATAATGTACTTTTATGCACTATTCAAATCTATCATCAACATCAAATTAAGTCCAAGCATTAGAGTTTTCACATGCCATATTTTCTTATGGGTCTCATGGTTTCTTTGCTCAAATCACACGCAGGACAGAGTGAAGCCAAACCCACAGTGTCATTGAAAATTATTGCTACCAATTATGAACTTCATCACCAGTGTGGCACAATCCATAAGCACCCCACATTCCACTGGACACAAATCATCACATAAATGTTTTTACAGCAAAATTAAAGCCTGCAGTACCACAACAGGAAGAGTACAAAAGCAGAAGGCATTACAAAATGCTTTGTATCACTGAAAGAGGAGGAAACGGTTTCTAGCAGCTTAAAGAATCAAATACACCCAGCAACAATAAACCGACCCTCAAGTGTTGTTTGTCTTCTGAAATAAGTCTTTCCTGACCTGGACAGACAGCTTGTCTGAATGCACAAGCAGGACAGAGCAGACAAGTAACTGAGATAAATACAGCTAGAATTACCAGCTTACATCATACCCCTGCAATCATACCCAATTGCAAACTTCAGGAACAGGAGCAAAACCACTGGAAGCCAAACTGCATGTTACAGAAGCAGCAATACTTTTCTGAATGACAAAGACAACATCCATATAATGCAAATGTAACATAAGGAAAGATCAACCTGAACAACTCTGCTTGCAAAACAGGAGCCCAAAGGACAAAGGAGCATAATGGATTTACAGAGCTGTTTCCCACCTCCTGGGATCAACCTCTGGAAAACATTTCATTGTCAGCATGGGGAAGGTATGGCCATGTACTCCAAGAAGAGCACACAGGCCATCCAGGCAAGCAGAAGTTTTCTTTATGTATGAAATACAAGTTGTCAGTTAAAATGGTAACTGTCCTACAACAAAGAAATAGAAAATATCCAAGAGAAAACTGTTAATACAGTGAGGAAAGCAGGAGGGAGGAACATGAATCTATTGCTTTTTTGTAATACTAAAATCAGCTATGGCTAAGTTATACAAGAAGTCTGAATAACAGATGAGATATTATTAACAGGAAACCTTATTATTAAAAAGATAAACATCACATTTCTTGGCTATACACTGTCTTTGAGAGGAATCTGGTTTTGAGGAGTTTTATACAAAAGTTAAGTGACAGAACTTCTTTGTAAAGATGAAAGCAAATTAATTTGTAAAGAAATGTAAGTTCAAACTTAATATAGAAATAACATATTATTTTATTCTGTTCCATTTCTCTAACAGAAACAGACATTTATTTTGCCTACACAGTATTTAGTTTGCTGAAGACAAAAAACATGATCAGTGTTTTTCCAAAAAGAACTATGTTTATTTGGGCTGGCAGCAGGGAGAGCTTTTTTTCTGAGTCACATCCATGCCCTGCCACCTGTGGCAAGAAGCTTATTTTGCAACAGAACAGTGCTAAATTGTGGATGAGCACTGGAAAATTTAATTAAAACTCATTTCAAAACCCACACATCCTGTAAGCATCTCAGGAAATCTATAGGTTCATCATTAAATTCATTAGCAAGTTTATAAAATCAAAAAAACCCCCCAAAAAATCTGTTCAAATATGCATGAACACACACACAAAAAGCAACCACCCCAGTAATGCAAATTCTCTTGGACCTCATGCATTGTGGCATGGCCCCTGGAGTAAGGCAAACATGAACGACCATCTGTTATTTTTGTCTGCAAAGCAGCGACTTCCCCCCCGATGAATCTGTGATAGCAGCCAAGCAATGGCAGCAAGTGCTGCGGCAGGAACTGACAGCCAGCAGCCCCAGTCTCCATTTCTTTTCTCACTCATCCTGCATGTTAAATGGCTGCTTCAAACCCAGGAGTAGCTCTTTACATATTAAAACCAAACATGCCTTTTCTGCGCTTTCATTTAAATTACAGCAAATGAAGGGAAGTGTCAGGGAGCAAGTGAAGGGAAAAAAGAAAGAGTCGGAGAACGAAGAACCCCTCAGGGAGCATTCATGGTGCCAAAGAGATACTCATTTTCGAGCACCATCTGTCAAGAGCTACTTGGAGCTTTTTCCTTTCTTTCTCTGTCTTAATACCCTCCCCTCCCCCCTGGTTTTACCATCTCACTTGCTATACCAAGTGGCAAAAACATCTAGATCTTACAGGAAAAAGAAATAGTTGGGTTTTGATTACTCAAGTGGCAAAAATGTGACACTGGAAAACAGACTGAACTACAGTGAAAGTCACGCCTATTTGGGACCTAATGCTGACTTTCATGCAGGAGACACTTCACCTGCAATTGACTTAGAGCGTCTTTTAGCACCACTGAATACAAGTTTCAAGACAGAAAACACATCTGAGGTTTGCCCGAAAAGCATGGATTAGGCTGGCAGCAACTCTACTGCCCCATCCCATCTGGCTGCCAGGCAGTAGCAGTGAACCAGCCTCTCTGGTAGCACAGTTGCTAAATAGAGGAAACAAAGACAGCTCCTTGCACATTACTGTAGCATCAGGACAACTTTTCCCATTTATTTAATTCTCTGTTTCTCTGACTTTTCATTCACAGCAATTAAGCAACAGAGACTTCAACAGGAGGTGATTTTCCAAGTTGTAACTAAGCAATATGACCTTCACAGCTTCTCAGTACAACTTTATGTATCTAACTTAGAGTTGAACACAAATGTTTAGATTGATGACTTCAATACAGCATATAACTATTATTAAATTACCCCTGAAAACTATATGGGGAATGCAATAATCATGGAAGATCACAAGAAACATGTTTATCAGCAGTAACAGAGAGTGGAAGTCCAGCAAGGTTCTAAACCAGGAAATTCAGTATTACTCAAGGGCTAGCTGGAGAAACAGAAAGCATGTTTTGCTAGAAATTCTGGGCCTTTTAAATTTAAATTTCTTTAGTCTTTGATCAACTACAGGACTTTCTGAAATAGTTGGTGCAAGCGGAATAGAAATGGGGCAGATCTGTAGCTAGCTAGTAGACAAGTGAAGAGTTTTCCATCAAGGTGTAGTACGCACCCATCTAGAGTCCAAGACACTCCACTTCCTACATTGCCAGGCAAGATCTTCAGTGAGATCCCACAGGTAAAGACCATAAATGCACATTAAAAAAATTTTTTCAAGACCAATTTTGAAAACATTGCCATTTGTCAGCTTATATTTCAGATATTAAGCTGCACTTTTTTCACTTTTATTTTGAAATATTAGGATGGGAAAACCTATGCTTACCTGGAAAGTTCAGACATTCAGCCTTTAAAATCAAGTCTAAAGAAAAATGTCTAAGCATAGATTTTATCCTAAAATAAGCCAATGCAGCTGGTAATAGTAAGCATCAAAAGCCTGACCTTTCAGAAGCTAGAGTGAACTTCAACTACCAAGTGTTTTGTCATTTCTTATTTAACCAATTCATTTTCTCAGGTATTACAGACTTCTGGCCCTTTAGCAATGTTACTATCCTTTTCATAAGGAGTTTATTCCTTCTGTAACATTGTGTATATGATGACATGTCCAAGATACGAAACAGCTCTCCACTTTGCCCTACTACTCACCTTATCATTTTTTCTGTTCAGTGAACCAGAACAACCTCTGGGAATATATCAGGATGCCAGGTCAGCAAGATGCTGAACAAGATACTGAAACACCCCGGGAATTTTAAGCATCAAAATAGTCTTCCCAACTCCAGTGACATCCTTTAAGTCCATAGAGATATGTCCGCACTATACTGGTGCCCAACTTGAGTCACAAAGCTTTGGTGAACTCATAAACAATTTTCCTCAAGAGCAAATCATGAGAAGTGGAAAATATTATTAATTCCAACCCAAATATTTCTAACCAATAATGAAGGTAAATACATAGTTAGCATCTTATATCCAGTGGTAAGTAGAAATAATCAAAATATGTAACAGCCATGTCAAACTTAAGCAAACAAAACTACATGAAGAGATATTTTAGATGTCAAGAGAGCATTCAACACTTGTATTTCTTTCCCCCTCCCCAATCCATAAATACATTTATTTTTTGAATTTGAACAGAAAATTAATCCAATCAGTATTCATTTTTTAATTCAACCTCCCCCATTAAAGATGTTTCCTTATTTAAAACTAGCTTCCTTCAGTTTTTATGCTTCACCAGTTTTCTTATTCTTTCATTATTACAATTTTCTTGCAGCTTCTATATTCTCTCTCTGTTGGACTGTCTTACACCAATTCCTCTCCCCCATCCGATCTCCTTATTTCCACCTGCTAGCTTTACTTCACTCAGTATAAAATCTGACCCAACCTTCATCTCAGCTTGCTTTGGCTTGACAGCAGATTCCTTCCCCACAAGGCTTATGACTGAAGCTACAGCCTTGCCAGCTTTGTTCTGCAGGACCTAAGCAACTTCTTACAGCCAACAACAAAAACCTGGCAGAGAAATAAAAGATGCAACCAAAATCAGCGGGATTATTGTTGAAGTAGGAACACTCGAGCAACAACCAAGGATCTGTTTTTTTCAACCCAACCACTGTTTTCAGTAAAGGGTATTTAATTTCTAAGTCTTCAGAATTACTTCTGATTTATTCCGTTTTTAAATAGTAACATCTACTCTAACATATTCCTTCCCCTAAAAGCATAGCCAAGCAATCTAAACTACAGATCATGTTCAGGAAGAAAGAAAAAGTCTGGAGAACTTACTGTAATATGGGAATTCTAAGAACGGTTTAAATTACAAATGTTTCACTTCCAATATTGCTCAATCCTGACCCCATCCTAGGAAAAAACCTACTAACTCTACAGCTTGTCTAAGTATTTACCACCATTAACAGATCTAATGAATACATGTGAACATACATTCAGACATCATGCGTGCCTGTGTTTATTTGAACGTATAATATACATCATAGAGAGTCATCTTTCATACAGAACAGCAAGCTAGACAGTAAAAATATCATCCAATCACATACTTTCATAGTGACTCAAAGTACTTTAGAGATAGTACCTCATAGTATGTTAGTGGTGACTGACTTGTATTATATCTTTGACAGGTACACAATTCTTTACTCCTCCAGGAGCAGAATGAGAACTAGAAGATGGCTAAGGCAAAAACCACCACCAGACATTGGACTCTCAGCTTTTGAGGGTTAAGAACAGCTACAGAACCTGTGCCTGCTTTTGGATCTGTAGGAGAAAATACAAGCTTGAAACAAAATTTGGAAACCATTGTTAAGAACTGAGGTGCAGACCAGAACCAGACTGATACCATCCCTAATCACTACAACAAATTCTTCTTCCAATGTATTTTTTTTTGCCCCTAAGCTCAGACAGTATTAAGTTTGAGCAAATATTAACATTGTTTTCATTGTGTCATACTCGAAATACCTCTTACATAAATGCTACTAATGAAACGTTGAATTTAAGGTTTATCTCCCTGGAGATTTGACCTCAGTGCTGAGACCTGGAACTACAGACAAGACATACTGCATGCACCTTCTTAGCTGTTACCTGCTTTCACCTGTTTTGCCTTATCTCAGTGAGCTCACTATAGTATTTACACTGCCAGCAGCCCAGCCTACAGTTGGTTGGGGATCCACGTACCACCCATTAGTGGAAAAATAGTAATTACTAGAAGTTCACTTGGAAGCAAACATCTTAAGCGCTTAAAGTAATAAATCAAGAACATGAAGTGATCATAGATAAACATAACAGCCTGGCAACTGGCCAAACTCCTGCAAGAAGTTCCACAGTCACTTGTAAAATCCCTGTACTGGTATGGGGACACCACACTTGCTTCATTTACAAAATGTTACATACAACAGCAAGTAATTTAGAGGAATTAGGAGCACTTTTTTACACATACATCAGGTTTCACAAACATTTTTAGAGAAAAACTCTCTCAAGCAGTATATATTGCTTATCTTCACAGTATATTGCAATATCCAGGAAACACTGCAGCTTGGGTGGTTTTACAAATGTAAATTTGTTTGCACTGAAAACTCCACAAATGACAGCATTTGTTTAAAAAAAAAAAAAAACAACAAAAAAAGAGGAGCACAGTCTCATGTGCTTTACCTCCTCAGTCCTATTCAATTGCTTTTTTTCTCCAAAAGGTACACATGTTGTGGCATAAGGAGCAAAACTGTTGACAGATGGCATTAAAACACCACAGTCTCATAATTGAGGTTTATACTCAAACAGCCCCGCCAGTTAAGAATCTAATTGCCACTAAAACAATGCCACGATATTGCCACATGCAATACTATCATCTTTTGCTGAAGTAACACTTGAATCCACTAGCAAATTCCATTCTCCCAGAGCAAAATATTGTCTCTGTTGCATTCTGACACAGAACTACAAATCGACATACCATAGTTCAACTTTGAATGAGAACTTACATCTCATCCTCAGAGTGCTCTCACAGTTACTGTCAGTGTCAGTATGAAAACACTGGAGACTGAGTTAGTTAGCTGCAGCACCTATGTATTTTTGCAATCTTATTGAAATGCAAAATTGTACAACCTATATGTTAAACATTGTCTTCGTACAAGATCCAAGTGAAGCAGGTGTACACAAGCTTTGCTTTATTAGTTCTGCCTACAGTCCACAAGTTGAGACTTCTTCAACAGGCAAGGCATCCATCTCTGATTTACCAGTCAACAATCATCACAAAATAAAGCTAAGGAAGGGGGATGTTAATTTTCATTCTGTCTGTGACTGCCTTTAACTGGAGATCTACCTCTGATAAATGTAAGGACAACCTTGTTTCAAGGTTATTATTGCTTATTGCTACATACTGCATGGACTTCCCTTTGTTCTGTGCAGTCATCCCTAAAATTCCTTGAAGGCTTTCTGGAAACTCATGAAGGCTTCCACCACCAATCCATACAAGTTTAACTTCTTTTTCGTCACATGGAATTTTTCCACAGGATTATTACTGAAAAACTGAAGCATCAGCAAGTACTTATGGGACCAGGTTCTATGTGCGTGTGTTCAACAGCAGGCATTTATGTGTTTATTAGTTAAAAATGTGAATGTATACTAACATTCAGGCATCCAAGCTTACTGCAGATAGTCAGTATGTTTACGTACATATAAAAATATTTTCTTTTTTTTAACCCACTGCAGTAGTTATTTTGCAGCAGACAGACAGCACTATGACTGAGCCATTTGGGTCACCAAGTAGACTAAACATCAAACAACTACTGCTGGAGAAACTCAACAGGCTGCTGTACAAGTGGTCCGGAAGCCATGCTTGTTTTGTGTTTCCAACTAATTCTGGTATGCCTTGCCATTCTGTCCAAAGGCAATAAGAAGGATTTTCTGAATAGTTCAGACCTGCATCAATAAGCTCCATCACAACAGTTTTCCTGGGAAGGATGAGTTATAATGGCCTAGATACTGCCATTATTTTGGCTCTTGAGTAATTGTGTGAAAAGGACATTGCTTTCACTGACTCTGTCATGATGAAAGCTATAGATTTCAGGTGATCACTGAAACACTGGTATAAAATAGGTCTGACAGGTGTAAAGTACAAAGCCACTTCTAACTTTATGTATGATTTCGAGATTAAAACAATAGCAAACACATCTGGACAAATACATAGAACTAGATCAGCAACCAACTAATCTGCATCACTACATCTCCAATCATATCCTCAAGTCACAGCACTAACTCAAAGCCTGTAAGCTTGACTTTTTAAAAGGCAGATTGTCTCATCCCCTCATATCCCAGGCTTGCAATCTGATCTCAGTCATAACAGAAGCTGGCACTCCAACGCCCACAGGACTGGGCCTCACTTGATGCCCCAGTGAGCACTCAGATCCATAGATGAGTGGAGCATGTCTGTGAAGAGTTGCACAGGCTGGTAATGATGGGCAGAGCACACAGCCCCTTCTGAGGCTAAGGCAACCCAGAAAAACCAAAACCCTGTTGCTAATTATTCATCTGAGTCTAATCCTGGACAGCGGTAATTAGAAGTGTCACAGAAGAGCCAAACAAAAATCCAAGATGACCAAAAGCCTTGTACTTGAATGGTACCAAAGGGAGTGACAGATATGCCTTGAAAAAAATTATGCAGTCAGAAGATATATTACTGGATTCAGTTATTTCCCAAAGGGAAGGTGAGAGAGAAATTACAGGACAGATTAATGACAGTTTGAGGGAGGGAGGAAGCTTCAGGATGTCAGATAGAAGGTAACAGAGCAGGAAGGCCAATTGACAATGGCATCAAAGACTGGGAGACAAAAGGACTTAGTCAAATCCAGAAAAATTGAAGACTAGACTACCTGTATGCCCAAGAGAACCTGAATTTCTTCTGGTCCCTTTTCAATGAAGGACAGAAAGCACTTGTAAGAAGCATACACAGAAGTGGGTGAGGAAGGTAGCAATTCCTGACAATTAAAAAAAAAAAAAAAAGTAGGAAAAGGGAAAAAACAATCAAGTATTATCTTTAACATGAGATGACACTGTTCTCCCCAGTGCAGTATTTCCAAATCCCTCCCATATCAAAACAAACTTTAAATGTACATTTAAGATGCACAGTAATACTACGTCATATTACTGGGTTTCGTGTCATAGCAAACTGTGGCCTTGCAGATTAAGTTCTGCTGATTCACCCTTGTGCTGGAACTGACAGTCTTATTAACTTTATGAAACTATGGCAATGAAAAGGGTCCCTGACAAGTAAAATTGTCTCTGAAAAATAAGTATGAATATTTAGGCTAAGACTTGTGTATTCTTATAATTCTAGACAAGACAAGGGTTAATCATAGGACAAGTCTAAACAGTATGTAATAGGTGAGGGTTCAGTTTTGAGCAGTGTAAATAAATTGGATTTGTTAAGTGGTGCATTTAAAATCAGGTTGTCCTATTCGTGTCAAGTAGTAAGAAACCTCATCTATTTTCTCCATCAAGATAGTTGTTTTAATTTTTTTAGTATACATGAAACAGCAGTTATTTCTATAGCTTAACATAGTTCATTTAAATGGGTTACAAACAACACATTTATAAAACTGTTCTTAAACGTATTTATCAAGATCAGACATCTTTTCCAAATATTTTGTGCTTTTTATTCCACTACTTCAGTTAAGTGACTCCATTCTCAAGTGGGATTCAGTTCTCCTGCAGGAGATAAAATAATGTAGAAAACCATGTGGAGTGCTGCATTAGCCTTGCTAGACCACCACCTGCATGTGAAAACAGGAGTAAACTGTGATTGGACTGAGATACAGAGGTTTTTGTATTCACATTAACTGTCAGAATGGGAAAGAGGAACAATTTAATAATCTAGTTGGAGTGAGTTGTAGAAATACAAAGAGGATACCCAAAGCCATCTTGATACTACTGTCTCCATGAGGGGATGGCGGTTGGACTCTATGTTGTGTGATACATCATTTCTCCAGTCTTATTCACCTATCAGTTTCAATAAAGGTTTTTTCCTTGCCCAACTGGTCAGGACTATCTGTGAGCAGCACTGTCAGTAAATATACCAAACCACATTTTCCTTTTAGCTGCTGCTTTGTCAAGAGCTTAAAGAAACAAGTGAAAGTGTCAGATAACGTCAAACCATGCAGAAGGGCAAGTCTTCATGTGCTTATTTAGTAAGCTAGCCACAGAATTAATGTGTGGTGCCATCATACTGGCCTTACTTCTCCCCACCCTTGCACAGCTAGATGTATTCCAATCTCAGCTTGGATTGCATTGTGTTGAATAAAATATTCTGAGGGTAACAAAAATCTGACATGAAGCAGTGTTGTATCAAAACGCACACTTAAAGGGTGAAATTATGCTTTAGTGTACATCTACTTTAAGTCTTCTGATTGCAGAAAATTATCCTAGTAACAATGATAGATCAAAAGGTTTGTCTCACCTAAATGAAGGAGAAACACTAAGCCACAGAGAATACGAAAGACTAGCTACCCAGCTCACTAATACCTGTAATGACCAATGTTACAACAACATGTCAAGAGACTTAGCATTTGTGTGCAGAAACCTTTTCAAATGCCTAACACCGTTCTCCAATTGCCATTATGCAACCAAATTCTTTGGACTAATATAAGAATTAGTGCAGAGGAAGCATAGGCAGCACATTACACATGTATCCTTTATATTTCACACTAATGGGAAAAAACATGTTTAGTTAAGAGATACAGATTTACTATGAAGATCAGGCAAGGCTTTTTGGAATGTTCTACAGAGCAGAACATGTGAGTATACATCTCACTCCTTTGGCTAGTACCACTTTTCTTAAACCTCTGGATGCAAGGTGAATAAAGTTTCCGAGCTCACCAAGGAAATACAGGAAAACCAGAATGTTCAAATAAACAGCAAGCAACTTTAGGATTTCAACACATAAGTGAACATGAGCAGATGCCCCCCAGGTTGAACTTATCAAGCAAGATGTAGGCTAAGAACAGATCAAGAGATTCGAGGCAGGCTTTAACAAAGTACTCTGTAAAAGGATCCAGTAGCTGCCTGTTTTGCCTTTTTTCTAACTTTATCTTGACAACTCTACTTTGTAGTTTCCCAAGCAAGGGAACTACTCAGATTTTAACACACCACAAAAACTTAATGGTGGCAAGTAGAAGTGCATTATTTCACATTATTGCAGTAGGCAGCACTTGTAACTCAACCCAAGGGGAAAAACCGTAATATATATATTCCCACACATACAAATTACTTAGAAAACTTGGTCCTTATCCATGCAGGTACTGACCTATAACTAAACCCCAACCACCATAGAAAGGGCTTCAACTAATTGTTTCAGTACAGCAATTGAATAAAGATATTCTCATTCTTACATAGGCTTTGATGGAGCAGGCAATTTCTGTGCAACTTCTTACTGTGAGCATACCTGCAACATTTTGAAGATGTTTCCAGCTCTTGCCAGGAAGTTTAATTAACTCTTGCATGTGGACTGTTCATAACTTGGAATTAAAGCAAACAAGCACTAATTCACTACTTGATTTAGGTAGAGATTTATGTAAAGTAAAAGCCTCTAACCAAACCAGGATTTTGTTTTCTTCAAATCTGTGTTTTCCCAGCTTGGAATCAAGAATGCTATGTGTCACTTAAGTGTGTTGTCACGCTTGTCCCACACTAAAGCAATCAAAAATAATCCACTGAAACCAAAGGAAGTTATTTTGTTGATAGCTCATTACTAGACTAGTCCTAAATTCTTGCAGTATCATCCTGACCCTCTCCACCCCCACTTAATAACTTCAAGGTTTTATTAGCAAGACCATGGTGGATTACACAAAATACTGCCTCTTAACATGAATCCAACTCAGTTAAAGACATTACTTTAACTAGATAGAACTACAGTAGACCTAAACCATGTCTTCTCCTGATACCAGCTAGTTGGCCTCTCATCTTCCTTCAGAGAGAGTGGTTAAGGTATTTTAGGTAACAAGTTATCTTCTGCCTCACAATTTAATTTCTTTCCACACTGAAGTAATTTTTTTAATGGTCACGTAATAAGAATAGAAAAATACTCTGCTTGAGTAGTTAATTTTCATTTTAAGTCTCCATGGCTTAGCTAAGGTCACACAAAGAACTTGGAAAACAAGAGAACTGCTTAAGAGATCTGAAAAAAACCCGCAAGAGCTTGCAAAGCAGATAGTTTCAGATATTCATCCAGACTGGTAGATGCTGAACTCTAACATGGACAGGTGTCCCAAACAACATACACTCTCCTGCTTCAGCACAGGTAGACGTTACAGAAAAAGGTACTGTTCTTTCCATTCTAAGTTCCTTCACAACCCTCTCAAAGAAAATATTCTTTCACAAGACAGAATCACTCCTCTCCTAAATGCAAGATAGCCTGTAGATTTTGTGGTGATCTTGCAATAAAACATTGTTTCAAGACCCCCCCCAAAATTAGACTATATCTTACTAATATCAGGAATAAAGTACTCACCCTTTATTTCAAAAGTCATACTATATCCATCATTTACAGTTGCAAAAGTGATTTTAATTGTGATTTGCCTAAAGGTTAGGCAGAGTCTTTGGGCAAAGCTATAAGCTTCTTGCCTATCTGTTTATTTCCATGCACCCCAATCCCTTTCTCTCCCCACCCACATTCACCCCACCGTGATTTTTTAAAAGAAACACTGCATCTTGGTCTATTTCTGCCATCTTGACATAAACCAGCCCAAAGGAATCCTTTTTAATGAACTTCGTGGCTTCTCCGTGAAAGGAGAATTTTTCTTGGCAATTTACCATTTGAACATTCAAGTCTAGTGAATGAAGCAAAGCACTGTCTTGACAGTTACATCCATGCACAGCACTAGTATCACATGATGTCACCTAAACATACTCACAATGCAGAAAATTCCTGCAAGCAGTGCCTGCATACAGCTGTGAAAGTGTCTATTAAGTTTAAGTCCTAGATGCTAGCATACATATGATGAATGACCTCAAGTTAGAAACACATACCAATAAAGTCTGCACAGTTTTCCTATTAATTGTAAGGAAGTTTTGAAGCTCCCATCAAATCCTCTTGCATATTTTCTCTTTATATAAAAGACTCTCTCAGTGAATACCTATTAACCAACAGCCTGAAAAGACATCTCTGACCCCAAATCAGTCTTTTTCAGGCTAATGAAATCCCAATCCTGTTTCTCCTTGTGAGGCCAGCAGCAACATTTCTATTAACTTCAGTGAAGCAGCAGTAGGTCCCACCTTTTCTGAACTTACTTGCAATGAAGTTCACCATGGTCCTGCCTTTCAGTGTAAGAAACATCAATAAATCTGTGTGTGATTTAACACGTCTTTCATGCAGCACTTGATTTTGTAGTTTGGCTTCCTGTGATATTGAGACTGCATTCTGCCAATGCAGTCTCAATATCACAAGAAGAAATGTCTAGACATAGTATAACTGTTTGACAATGTGGGAAGAATTAGAACGATTTTGATTTTGCATAGGTTTATTCTTTGTTAAGCAGCACTGCCTTGTTAGGGGAATGGCTGCAGCAACAAACAGCACAGTCACTGTCACTGAGGAATCTGTGGCAGCAAGAAATGAATGCAAATGAAGAGAGATAAGCAAAAATTACGAGAATCAGGTAGTCCTGCAGCCATCACAAGAGCTCCTACAGCTCTATCTTAGTATTAATTGTCATTCAATTCCCCGAGCATTCTAAAACCTAGATGATCAGATTATAAGAGGTGGAGTGGTATGCATAACATCAAGCTGATTAAATTTGTTTACTGATAATTCTTTCAGGTTCCTATGAATATCATGTAATTTTCAAGGTTTATTTCAAACAGATTTTATATAATGTATTATTGACAACATCCTCATGGACCATTTCTACAATGTCATTCAGGATAATTATTTCACAACAGATTTTCAGAGTCCCCAATTCCTGTTGGGATTTGCTTTTGCATAAATTACAGAACAGAATATTTAATCAGCGTCCCCACTAGAACCCTATGGCTTATTTTTAGGAATAAGGAATGAGAGAATGGAGATATTTCAGGAGTGGCAAGGGTGGGGAAAGAAATATTTGTACAATTGCAGCACGAATATTTTCCTCAGTAATATTTTCTAAGGCAGCACAAAGCTAAATGCTGTCCTGCAGCATCTTTTCCTTTTTTAGAAACAAACACTGGCATTAATCTTTCGACTCTATTAAATATTAATGTTAATGAATCACATAATGTGGCGTTAAAAACAATTAACATTTCAACCACATTCTCCTTCAGATTGTTCCAACAAGTGAGTTAGCTCCCTTTTTAATGATGCCAAAACAATAATAAATTAAAGAATTATGAGATTTTACACACTTTTTTATATATACACACAAAGACTGGACAATTGCTTGTCTCATAAATATGATAAATCCTTAAGCTTGAAAATATTCATAAGCATTTCCTTACTTAACACACTCTATAGCCTGAGCATCAGAACAGGGTCATGTGCTCACTGCTTACAAAATGAATTAAGCAGGCAAATAAATATGGTCCTGGGATTTGGCAATATATCAAGAGTAAAAAAACACTATATGAATTAATTTCTCCAATAGATTGCAAGTTGCCCACTGATGTCTGCTCACAGCAGAGGGTTTAAAAAGTTCATGTGAAAAAAAAAAAAAGCCTTTTAGCCTGAAAGGTTTTACTGAAGAAGTGAAGCATTTACCAATCAACTGTATGCACACATGCAGCTATTTTGTCAGGACAAGGTAGCGTTTCAGGCCACCAGAACATACTGAGCAGCAAGGCAAAAGAAAGATATAGCCATTGCCTGGTCTGAACCAGTACCACCATGCTTAGATTTTAAGTCTATGAGAGAGGCAAAAGCACGGGCCCCTGCTCCTGCAGCAGTAACAAGTACAGCAGGAACCTAAAAATAAAGAAACAGCTTGAAAACCAGATGGGGTTGGGATTCTACCCACAAAGGATCTAGCAAAGAGGCCATGACTAGCACTGGGAGACATGACAGGCAGCACAGGAAAGGCCAGATCTCACTTTTCAAGCTCAAACTGCACAGAAAACTTCACCCATAACTATGACGTATAGGGAACAGCAATTTTGATAGGCAAGGCAAACTGTCAGTGTTTAAGGAGTCACTCAAAGGGGAATGCCACAATATCTTTTGTATGCTTTCCTCAACTGAGGGCTCAGATGCAAGGACACGGAGTGGTACAGCACTGCTGTGTTGTATGCATGACTCACTGACAGTCTTATGTAGTGACCAATCATCGAGAGAAAGTTTTGTGTGTTACCCTCATGCATTTTTATTTGTGGAACATCACTAACACAAGGTTCATAGTTTTGCAAAACTGCATCCTTCATACCTTTCCCCACCAACGTTGCACAGGCATATTTGTAGAACCAGTACTAAGCAGTGAAAACTAAGACTGATAAATCCAATCATGTTGGTTCATATATCCAAATAGTCACGCTAATACAGAAGCTACTGACTGATGATGTTTCGTGCTGCTGAAAGTGACCAGTTTAAACTATTCTAGAAAGTTCACTGGCTCTTCTTCTGGTCTCACCACAGCACTCTCATACACACACACTCTCCTTACCTAACATACCACTTCTCCTGATCCAATTGGATATTTATATTGAGATAACGATATTGATACTGCCTGGAAAAACCCAATAAATGTTATCCCCATGTCCACATGCTTAAATTACTTTGGTACGCATTAAACACTAAAAGGCATTTGCTATTATGGTGCCAAGGGCTGTATGATCCTCTTCATATATGTGTCTTTACATGGGACAGCAGAACCACCAAACTTCAGAAACAGAACCACACAGAGCCCGGCAGCTGTTGGGGGTTTCCTTTCCCTACCCCACTGCAGTCCTGCAGCAGCTGAGCAAGACAGAGCCAAAGCACATCAGAGGAGGCCAAACAGCTGGTTAACGCAGTGCCTTCTCCCTCCCAGGGCAGCAGAGGGCACAGCACCAAAACATCACAGTAATTTATTGCCATGGCTTAAGATTGGTATGTTCCCCCTCTGCTACGCGAACACCAGCATACAGCTGGAACGAGACCTGGAGCAAGGTGAAGGGGGCCACAAATTATCTATATCATCTCTCAAAAAAAGCCCACAACACATACATGAAACTTGTAAGTTATGCCCTTTCTTCCCCATCCACCCAGGGCTTTTCAGCCTGGGGTAATGGCTTCCACATACCAACAGCTCCAGCAAGCCCCAGTGCCACAGGAGAACACCACTGCCATCTCCAGAGGGTTCTCCATGTGTCAAGTGAGCACACTGCTCACAGCACAGGCACCAGTAGTGTCGCATGGCTCTACACTTTGTCACACAAGCACCCAGACTGACACTTACACCAAATTCCTTTCTTAGACAAATACAAGCACAGACAACGCAGGTGCGCAAATGACAATTAAGACCCCCCCAAAAAGAGATAGGCAAATACTGCCTGAAAAGCCAGGCATTTGACATGCAAGGGACAACACGAGGGGCTACAAACATGTGATTAAAGCTTATGAGGAACAAGAACAGAATAAATGGGAGGTAAAGATCAGTGGACAACAAGGAGTGATCCATCTTCATCACTTCTTTCCAAAGAAAGCAAGGCATGGTAAGTCTGGGTCTTCTGACAACCAGGACTGGCTAGCCTGCATATTTCACATGTATCATTAGCAAGGATTAAAGCTCATTATTCCATGTGTTCCCCACACTGGTGACTAGGACAATGTTTGCCAAGAGCATTGCCAATCAGCTCATCCTACATTTTAATCAGCAGAGCTTTTTTAGCTGTAACTTAACACAGGCAGAAAGATCAAACCCAAGACCTGCAGAAGACAGAGATAGAGCAAAAGTTCCCCAAAAATACAACTGTAGATCAGTGAACTCAGTTTCTCCATAAAATAGCAGGACATGTCGTGGGATGTGAAAAGGTGCAATAGAGGAGAGGTAGTTATTCACTGGCAAAGGGATGCAAGAGCGTTGTTTCACAGTCCCCTCAAAGCTAACTTTGGGGAATGAGTAATTCAAATGTTTTACAGGAAGCTAAATCAAGCCTGCTTTCATAGATGTATAGAGGCCACTTAAGGACCAAAAAAGACCAAATAGCTCCACATGTAATTTTGCTGTTATATCTCAGAATGGACCACAGCATGATGCTAAGAAAAAACCCACCGGTAATCCTGCAGTTCTAACTGATCTGCTTAAAACACCCCATCTGTCTGCAATCTTATCACTCTTCTTGATATAAATCCAGATTTTAAATAAATCAGGAATGCTTTATCCTCCCAATGCTTTGAACACATTTTAAATCCGCCCTCCCAGCTGATTATACACGCTGTCTTGATGTTGTTGATAGCGGACTGGAGCATAGTCTATGTGGCATGCAGTTCACAGTCAATACTTTTAGCTGCTTATGCTATGGCAGTTTGCACCACTGAGTACATAGGCAAACAGGGTCAAGGCTTCAATTTGTGTGTGTTACAGAACAGGATTGACTCTGAAGCACTGATCCAAAGTCAAATTAAGCCAGCAGAGTTCTTTACATTCAGTTCAAAGCCTCACGTCATTTCATTCACCCTTATTACAACTACCAAACTGAAGTCACCCTGGCTCCAGGTTTACAACATCAGTCATGGTTCAGGCACACCTGGGTCTCCCCAGCACAGGCACAACCTGTCCCATCCCACCAGTCCATGAACAGGGCAGCCCCAGGACTGCATGCCAGCAAGCAGGTCCTAGACATGGCTTACACCTGTGACTGCGCCCCTCAACTCCTTTCAAGTGCTTTGAGGCCAGCCAAAGCTTTCCCAGTGGCACTCCTTAGCCTTGCAATCCGCCCAAGTTAAAGTCTCTCAAGTTGAAGCACAACAAAAATAAAGTTATTTGCCCAATCGAGAAGTGAAACAATTCTTCAGGCCCATGTTTGAAGTGCAGGAATCTCCATTTCATGACAGCTTCTAGTTCTGTTCCTATAGAGTAAGCTTTTGGAAAGTCCTTGGCAAGGGAATATTTCAGTTCAGATCATGAAGAAAAAAAAAGACAACCAGAGAGATTCATTCAAATACAAAGTGACTAGAGTAAATACAAAAGTTTGTTATCTAAGTCCACAATAGTCACAATTACACTTGTACACCTGCAATTTCACTCCATTTTTATTTCAAACAGGTGAGATCCCTTTTTGGATAATCAGCTTAAGAAAAACTACAGAAGTGACAAAAGTTTGAGTAACAAAATAAATACAAAGAAACTGACAAGTGTGACATCAGATGTCAAGCATTAGTGGGTATGATGGGGACCTTCACGAAAGACAACTCTTGCTAGACTCCCCTCTTGAAAATAATACCACGGAACAAAACTATACTAATCAAATCTCCACCTCCTAAATGGCACTGTTTGAATAAAGTCAGACATCTACAGCTAGCACAAAAAGAAAAATCACTCCTTCCCCCTCATTCACATACCCATTACAAGGTTTTTAAATGCATTTTATGCATCTTTACCAACCTTTTTTTACTCTCTGCAGGGATATAGTAGTAATATCTCATAGAATATAATTAGAAAACAGTCCACACAAATAGAACATATGCAAGCTTCAATAATGGGGGAGAGAGGTGGAAGAAAGATTTAGTGTTAGCAATGTAGAAATAATACCGTACAAGCCAAGGTAGCATTCCCTCATGAATTAGTTTAAAATGCACCACACAGGTTTTTGTTTTGTCTTCCTCAGAGTACATACCTGTGTAGGAAATCAAGTACCATTTAAAAATCAGACAACACACATTCAAATTTGATTGTGACAGAAGTTGCTCTGTCAGATATATAAAACCTAGAAGGTAATTTCTACTCCTAGCAGCAGACTCTTCAGTATACCTTTTCAAACTGTTTTGTTTGGTCTTTCCTTCCTGCAGAAAAATCACCTGTTATATATGACCTTGTTTCCATAATTTTTGGACAACCTTAATAATGGTCTTTAAGCTTAATTGCTTATGAGAGCACACTGGCAGGATCTCCTATTAAAAATAAAACAAACAACTTAATTCTGGGCTCTGTTCCAGCATTGGTCCTATAAAGAGGTCCCCAAAGCAGGCAGTTCTCCCCTACTTCCTCACCATGCCCAGCTAACATAACTTCACACGCAGCCTCGCACAGCATGCATGGGACTGGTAAGCCCAGTAGCCATTCCACAATTTCTGCCTACTGTTTGCTCCCATATAGCAGCTTGCAAGGTCACAAACTGCTTTGGGATTAAAATTGTCCAAGGGACCTGACGTTTGCGGGCTGAGAAGGGCTTGGGAGGATGCACAGCCCAGACCAGGCAGGGCTCACTTGCATTCTACTCACAACTGACATGGATTTATTTTTTTAAAAAAAAACGCACTCATATTTCTGCACCACATCGACTGACCAACACAAGAATTAGAACTAGGAGACTGGACAGGAATAATTCATATGTCATGCAGTTAACGGCAATTCAGCAGGTTTTGAACTTTCAGCATCATCCCCGCCACCAGGAATAACACTGATAAATCCAATACTGCGAGATTACAGAGGATTTCCAAGCCACAGCCAGTGACAGCACTGCAAAACCAGGGCTGAATACCAGGCTTAGTCTCTTTTAGGCAAGGAATTCTTTCTGCAGCACTTAATTCCAAAACCTCAGTGCTCCCAAAATAAGATTTCTCTTGTATATTTACTTATTCATTCATTTGCTTCTCCTGACCGGGTTTTTCCCAAGAAAGCCCTGAAAATAATTTATGTTTCAGGCTCCCCCGACACCTGGTTTTTTTCTCCAGCTTTATTTACTTTTTTGTTTTAAATGCATGTGAATTCTGGTGTGTTTACCATAGCAAGCTCACAGTTAATATCTTAGGAGGAAGGCACAAGTTGATTGATGGAAGAAGCAGAGGGGAAGTATCCAAATTAAAACACTGGATCACACACCAGCTTTTCCTCTGGCCCTTTGCAAGCCACAATCTCTCTCTGTCCCTGCTCCAGATCAGTGAGATCATTAGCTGAATAAATGATAGTTAAAAACCCATTAACAAAAGTCAGATTTACTAGGCTTGATCAATTAGGTTTTCCAAGGGTAAGACGATCCTAACTCACAAGCCTTGAGGAGGAAGCTCCTTCTGCTGAAAGTCTTAAGTAATTTATGATGACTGCCTCCGTTTCTAGTCACGTCTTTGCATTCAGAGGTTTGGGGGACATCGAGGCAACAGGTTATGCCTTCTGATATCCACAGCAAGGGTTGCCTTTCTGGTTTCAGTTTCAATTCTTTTTAATTTGCTTTTTCCTTCCCCACCTCAAACTCTGAGTATGAATGGAAAGCAAGCGAGCTATCAAAAGGGACTTCCGGGACCTAGGGCACTTTGTTGAGTGAGAGGGAGCTCAAATAATATTTTTCTCTATCCCTACTAGTGGGATGAGGGGTTTGGAGCAGGTTAGGAGAACCCAGAAGTTGAACAAGTGGCTGAAAGGTTGGTGCCAGCATAGGAACTTTGGGCTTTTAGATCAAGGGATGGTGTACTCAGCTCCTGGCATGATGACTGTTGATGGAGCCCACCTGTCCCCAAGGGGAAAGCATATCCTTGCCCAGGAGATAGCTTGCTCATTGAGCAAGCTTTAAACTAGTTAGGAAGGGGGAAGGAGATATCATGAAGGCTGCTGGGGTCAGGCAAGTGCTTCAGGAGACACAGCTAGAGCTGATGGCGGAAGAAGGCAAAGGCCAAAGGCACAGTGACAGACTTGGGGATGTTGTTCCAGGTGTTAGTAGGGAAAATTCTGTGGATTGCCCTGAGGACTCCTCAGTAGAGCCACCATTGTCTATCCCTTGTCAGAAATCTTGCTGTGACCTGTTGAGGATACCTGCATCTGCTGCCTCCCTAAAGTGCCTATATACAAATGTACAAGGCATGGGTAATTAACAGGAAGAGTTAGAGATCTTNACAAGGCATGGGTAATTAACAGGAAGAGTTAGAGAT
>VZTU01013743.1:0-24900 GCA_013400835.1 Zapornia atra
TGGGTTGGGTTTTTTTTTGCTTTTCCACTGTTGTGCAGTGACTCAGGAGTTCTCTCTTTCTACTCTTTCTTATAATCAGTACAAGCAAGTGCTGCTCCTGATGTGGTAGCATTTATGGGGACAACCCAGTAGTCTGTAGGTACCTCTATAAAGTTTGAAAGAGTTACAAAAATAGCAGTGGTAGTTTGGAAGCTTCAGCAGCTAATGACCTGAAGGAAATTTATGAACAAAGCTCGGAAACTTGACTGACCTGATCACCAGCAGCAAAAATACCTTTAGGTCATTTGATGTTTTTCTCACATAGATTGTAGTTCCTTAAGAATTGTTTATTAAAGTTTCAGTTTGGAGTAGAATATGATAGCCAGAGATGCGTATTTAGTGCCAGTTAATCCTTTTGCCTCGTGGTACGTTCAAAGGCTCATCCATCCTTCAGAGCAGAGCTGTCATTGAGCTCTCTTCAGATGGATAAGGTGAGCTTTATGAGTGTTCTTCTCAATATATATGAGCAAAATGGGACATAAGGTACCTGGTGGTACTTCCCAGGTATTTTTTGTGTGCATTTCTTGGAAAAATGGTGTTAATGGAGTAAGATGGATTGGTCTGTAAATTTCCTCTTCAGGGGCAGCATCTTTAATTTTCCTTTAGATTGCCAGTTGTCCTTAATGTTCTGCGTTGCTGCAGCCATTGCAGTATGACAGTAGCACAGCTACTCTGTTGCTTTATTTGCTGCAATTTCCAACATATTTTCCTGTGTGCATTGGAATTCAGTTAGCATGTGTTTTCACTTCACTAAACTCACTGTTATTAGCAGCTATTTTCCTAACAGCGTGTGTTACATCCCATGCTGGTCAGTCAGAATAGAAGGATGTCCCAAGATAGCAGGTAATGGACAAATCTAATGGATTAAATTAATGCCTGGTGTAGTCTGAGCAACTTCAGCTAGAATTATCTCAGAAATTAACTTGACCCAGTATATGAATAGAACTGTTATTATCAAGAGTGCTGGTGATATATTTTCTTTTATTTCTATTATTAGAACTATAATACAGACTTTAGTCCTTGGGAGAGTGATCAAGGAGAGATCCGCCCCTACTGAACTCACTGTCAAACATACTCTTCATGCATGCGGCCACATCTTGGCCAGTGTTACCAGCCCAGCTGATTTCAGTGCCTTTGCACGATCAAACACCATTCTGTAATGTCCTGCAAGAAACCAATTTTACAGTACATGTACACAATGCTCTTGGCACAGAATTACTCAATTAAATGTGTAATATATTATTTGATGCTTAATAGGTAAGCTGTTGCTTTATGCTGTACAGGTCAGAATGGAAGCTAAGCATCCACACTGCTTTCCAAATGGTATGAGGCTGAGACTGGTCATGATAATATGCCTTTGAAATCAGTAAAAGTAGCAAAATTGCTTGACAGCTGGTTGTTAGATGCATGACACTCGAACGTCTGCTTCCTCCCCCCCACCCTGGCCCCGTCTTCTTTCTTTCTTTTTTTCTTTCCATTGTTTTTTAATGGGTTTAGGGCAAATTCATTTTTCTAAAGAAGAACCTGCTAACACAGTATGAATCTTTGTCTCTTACAAATCAAACATATCAGGTGGTCTACTGCCACTGGGCTCTTAAAACAAAACAAAACTTAAAAAAAACAAAGACTTTCTGGTAATCAGGAGGAAATGGGCTTAGTTTTCTGATTTTTCCTGAAATATGAGTTGCTATCTTGGAATTCTTACTCTTGTATTGCATTTTGCTGATAAACTCTGCCACAGTATGAAGACTGAGGAGTTATTAAGTAAAGTCATAAGTAAAAGTACACATTCTTCTGGGTCACGTTTTTTTCAGGGTGCAGAAATGGAATATTTGGATTTCTTTTCCAGTTAGTGTGCTGTAGCTTAGTTACTTGCTGTCTGAAGATAAAGTTACAGAAGAAAAATTCAGATACTGTGGGAGAAAAATTTCATTTCTACAGGAAATTACTGTATTCTAAAGATCTTAGATTAGTACCAATGCTTTATTGTTTTTCAAAGACTAACAGAGTGACCACTGATGCAATTTAAAAGTGTGGAAATTGTCTAAGAAGATTTTCATGCAAATTTTTCCTGCTTTCACTTTCATGGTCAGTCCACCATGTCCTTAACCATCTTTACTATTTTGGCAATAAGGTAGGTGTCAAAACTGGTTCAATATCTCAATGTCTCAGTGAGAAGTCATCCATAAAAAGGAAAAACATCAAAGAAAAACAAAAGACAACAAAAAAATGTATAATATTCATTGACTGGTAACAACAGAAGCCCTAGCTTTTGAGCCCTATAAATCTTAATCTCCTTCCAGGTAAAAATTGGCATGCAACCTCGCTTTCAAAACCCATGTGATAAAAATATTCTACATTAGGACAGCAGTTATCTTGCAATTCAGTGGAATAAATGCCTAATGAAGTATGTGTTGTATCATTTCCCTGAACTGGGTCATTCTACAGTCTACTGTGTTGTGTATTCAGTATTTTAATGAGCTCTGTCCTAATTGCATATCTACTTTCAGTTAGTGCTGTCCATTCCAAGGGAGACCCTCCAATGTGTTTGCTTAAAGCTCTGAAATACTTGAATGTTTTCCCCTAAAAGGGGTTTTCATTTTAACATAACCTTCAAAAAATCACCAGCAGTCTAAGATGTCTAAGAGGAACACAGACACTGAAGATAACAGATTCTGGCAGCCTCTGAGTCTCTTTCCTGCCCTTTGAAAATGAAGACTATCAGAGAGGGAGCTTTTTCCTGAAGGCATTTCCCTAATGTTTTCCAAATGTTGCTTCATCAGAGCCAAATGGTCTGAGCCACCTCAGAATCCTATTACAGATGCACAGATTAATTTTTTTTGTTCATTTCAAACATGTTTAGCTGCATTCCTGAAGCTGTAACTGAGATAAAGCATGTGTAAAAGCTTTGCTTATATACTTTGGCTCAGCTGAAGCTCAATCAATTTTCCTTCAAGATACATTAAAAATAAAATATTCCCAAGTGTTACTGATGTTGGTTGCTTTGTGATCTAGATGGTTAATCTGGTTCATGTGAAACATTCCTTAATCGGCAAGGAAGCATGCTTTCTGCATACCCTTGCACTAAATTCAGCAGCAGTTCAACAAATTACCATTCAGCTGCTGAAGCGTAGCCAGCTTGGACTGCTTTGGATAGCTATATTTCACTTATCCCACTCTCTGGTTTATTATCACCCACACTCAACTAAAACTAAAAAGAAAATAGGGAAAATAGAAGAAAGTTAGAAGTCAACAGTTCTGTAAGACTGAAAGTGATAAAGTGATAGCCAGGAACAGGTTTGATAAAAGTTAAAATTAAAATAGAATGAAAGAAAACTGAAGCCCATGTGTGTGTTGTACATACAGCAAGCTTTCCCCCTGAGGGCCTCAATCATTACACAAATGAGCTGATTGAGGGTACAAGTTTGTGGTGTACTAATGTCTGTTTACAAAAGTGCTTCATATATAATTTTCAGGCATGAGGAAGTAGTGTATAATTTCTTGATGCTTCTTCTGAGCCTTTCCCTTTTATTTCTCTAAATTCTATTGCTCCTGTTTCCATAGTCTCTTTGTTGAGAAGTTTGCCTGGATTTTTTCTTGAACCATTTGTGTCTGTCTCTGTTGGGATGGACATTTTATGGACGGCTGTCTACAGGATCCCGACTTTTGTCGCAAGACCACTGGAGCCTACATAGCATTGTTGTTACACTGGGAAACACGCTTCTGCTCTCACTTCCAACAGAAAGAACAAAAAGAAGAACTGGTAAGAAAAACTGTTCTCCCGTGACTAGATTGGCAGTAACAGGGAACAGTGGCAAACTTAAATGGGCCATTACTGAAACACAGCTTGAGAAATGCAGAAAATTAATCTAAGCTTTCTGGTCATAATGAGTTTATTTTCCTCTTTTGCAAAAACTAATCAGTTGCTAATAGCAGGTGATATCATGAAGAAGAGAGAAAAATGAGCTGAAACCTCTCCACCCATAAGCTTTGCAATATTAAACCCAGTTTCTTAGTGTGCATTGGGTTAATGTTTCCAACATAAAAATCTAAGTTAGCTTCAATAATGTCTTGATAAGGAAGAAAGAAAAACACCAGCAAAGTAGACGACCAGGGTAACACACAATGCTTAATTTAGGAAATGTAGCTGTTTCATGAATCTGTACCCTTTTTAGGAAACCTGTGAAGGCAACTACAGTATCCACTGTAGCTACTGATTCATGCAATGGCTGCTCCAGGTGTATGCCTTTTATACAATGTGTGCGTATAATGCATAATTAGTCAATGTATATGTAGTCCGCATATATTTAATCGTGAGGATGAATCAATCTTGCCCACTTGAAGTATTATACGTGCCTGTTCAGAAACTTTAGCTTGATGAGATAATATTAGAACTCATTGTCCAAGTGACTCTTCAAAGCTATCTCCATCCCAAGATTCATTCCTGTCAGCAACTGATGAATATGTTTTGTGAGCAAGACACTATCAGAATACTGCTGAACCTGGAGTGGGGAACATCGTGGGTGGGTTTGGCATGTACTTGACAGAGGTCTGCTGGTGGTCTGGCATGATTTGGGAGACTTCTAAATGGATTCTTTACTCCTTTTTCTCAGGAGGCATCAAACGCATTTCACACTAGACAGTCACAAGAGACATTTTAGCAGAACTCCTTACTTTTTCCTTTCCTGGGCTATTTTTGCTCTCCAAGCCGTGAAATTGCTGTTCTAAAAGTAAATGCTCCCACCTCTGTCCCCATTTGAGACATAGGTGGTTTGTTCTGGTTTAAATTGCTGGACTGCCCAAACTCTGTAAGCAAGGTGAGTGTCTCTCCTTTAACATTTATTTATTCCTTTTCATTCATCTCTCCTCACCATCACTGCAAAGTACTCTGGAGAGGGTTGGAAAAGATTCCACTCCAGATGTCTGAGGGGTAAAGAGCTTTCCCTTACCTTTTTGGCCTCAGGCACTGATCTTCAACAAGGCTACTATTGCAAGACAGTGGTAGAGATTGATACCAAACATAGAAGTTCCCAATAGACTATTAAATCAGCGTTGACCTGATTTTAGTAGCACGTATTACTTTTACAGATTGCAAACAAGGAAGCTTTGACAAATACCTTGCATAAATGGACTTTGAAACAGAAAAGACCTGTAAAGAGTCAGAAAGGATGCAGAAGCTATTTTCTGGAGGGAGTGGGGGGAAAGAAACATTTTGTAGAGCAGCATTTTTTCGAGTTAGAAGCTCTTTGCTTTTACTAATGTGCCATTTCTTGTCTTGGACAGCTCTGCTAAAAAATGCTATTGGGAAAGCTTTTTAAAAACCTTAGTGTCATACCTTGTCGGGATCAACCAGGAAAAAATGTGCTTCAAACATCATGTAAGTGACTTGAAAGAACAGTGGGAAGGTTTTCTTGTATTTAGTCCTCTTTCAGATGAGACGTGCCAACAGCAGCTAAAATTAAGATACTCCATATTACTCTTCATGATAAATACAGGAGGAATTGGGAGTGACTCTTCTAATAAATTATATTTGGGATAACAGTGTTAACTTCAAAACAACAAAGTTCAAAAGCTGGCAGTAGGGCACTACCTTGCTCCTTTGAGAAGATTTACTAGTTAGTCATGAGTCCAGCATTGTTGGTGACGTGCCTAAAAGTTGTTGGTGTCCCACGTGGGAAGTAACCAACCCATAATTTCCTGGATTATATTTTGTCCCTTTAAAGCCAATTTTACCTTGCTTACACAGCTACTTACTCCTTAGAGAGCAGTCTCCGTGGCACTTAGTCCTGACAGCTTGTCCAACCCTGCAGTGTGAATGTTTTGGCTCAGTGAAAGCCCAGTGGAGAGATACTGTTGTGTGCCCAGAGAGTGCTCGCAGTCCTGCGCAGCCTTTAGCGGTGCGTCTGGAAACGCTGCCTGCTCTGCACCTCTGCTACCGTTAGTGAACTGCCCGCTTGTCGTTGCGCTGTATCCAGTACTGCAACACACCCTGTCCCTGCGCAGTGCGCTTGTGATGTTTTCGTGTGAGCAGACCCTGTGTCCACTTGCTGTTGCAAAAGAATTGCTCCACATCCAAGAGCAGAGATTTATATCTACTTTCCCATCCATGCATGTGTCTGTTTTCTCGTGTATGCTCTAGGCCATTAGTTTTACATGAGTGCTGCTGTTCTCAGCCTCCTACAGGGACCCAGAACTGTTGTTGTTGTAAAGGATGCAATCCTTCAAAATTGGTGTCTTGCTCGCAGAGAGGTTTTTTACTTTCTTTTGCAAATTCCAGTTCTTGATTTTACTCTTGCCTTACAGCAGTCGTTGCAAACCAACTGTTTGAAAAGTTTCACAAGTTGCAAGAGTCTGATGCAGTAGCTGAAGTCTTGTGACTATTTACTTAATGGCTGTTAGTTCCTCAAAGGATATCTAATGTTTAGGGGATTTTATCTCTGCTCAGTTGCAGCCTAATATTCCATTCCTGGCACATTTAATAGTTGTCACACCATGGCACCTTCTTTTTTGACCTCTTTTCAGGTGGGAGTGTTGTGATGTTTAAGACAATGAGTCTCTCCGGAGCTGGTTCAGTTGACATGGGGTCCCTTGGCAGGTAGCTGAGGTCCTGTCTTCCGTTAATAATTGTACTTGGTGATATGGCAAAGATTCAAACATTCAATTTGTGTCTTCTGTCACAGTAGAGACTCTGCCTGACATTGCAGATGCCACCGGTACATAAAATAAGAAGCCTTATTTGGTCAGGTCAAGTGACCTCAGTTATTTACAGTACACTGCTCTGTGGCTTTGTGTTGACAGCAGCTTTGGAGAAGTTGTGATGCATTTGCTGCCTGCTTCAACGACTCTTCTTTGCAGCTCTTTCTGGGCTTGACCAACTTCCATGTTGTGAATCCTGTGCTTGGGCAGGCTGGCATAGACCAATAGACACTGAGGGATCTGCTTCTAAACTCAATCTGCTGTCCTGGAGATTCTCCCCTTAAAATTATAGGAGCTTTTTTATAGATGCTTTTTAGAGATTGTCTTTGGGAGAGAATAGAGACTTCCTGATTACTGTTCTCTTCCACCTTGTATTTCAAATGAATTCTGCTACTTAATTCACTATTCAGTCCTGTGGCTTGCCTTGCCTTGATGGCCAGCTGTGATTGGTATTCTGTACCCCAGCCATAATACGTTTTAAATTATGGCATGACTTGCTTTTCAGAATTTTCTTATTGGCACTGCATTTTCTGTTTAGTCTCAAAATTAGGCTAATTCTTCCATCTGATTATTGAGTCTAATATTGCTGCTTTATCAGTGCTCCTGAGATTGCATGTCAGCTGCAATCAGCTGCCCATTGTTTATACACCCTTGCTGCAAGAATGGCAGCCAGCTTCTGTAGCCTGTGCACATGTGAACTGAGTATCTTTGCAAGCATTAGTCACACCATGAACAATGTCCCCTTCGTTACCATTGCTTCATAACATGTTTTTTTTCTCTTGAGGTAGCTGTGGCAACAGGCCCCAGAACTGCTGTTTCCCATAACTTACATCATTGCCTCTCAGCTGCCTATTTATCTTCCTATGAGGCATGATGTTTCCATAAAATATTTCCTGGCCCTTGACACTTACACCCTCAGTTTGCATCCCTCTTTTCCACTGGATCTCTTTTAGATTTAGTCTATGTTCCATATCTGTGGTCCTTGCTGGGAAAAGAGAAGGTGCATCACAAATTGCATTTAAACAAGCCCAGGGACAGAAGTTACATGCTATAAAAATGTCAGTAATGGGTTTAGCCATATGCTCATCCTTTTTCACCCTACTGGGATTCTGTCTACCGCTGAAGCAAGAGGGAGAGGGGCTAGGGAAATTCCAGCTGTCATTGAAGCACACTTCTCTACTGATGTACTTAGTAGCAGTGTACCAGGTGGCTCGCAGTGCATTGAGCAGATTTATTTTACTGGGTTTAGCTGAGGCCATCTATTGATTATATAGTAAATTCAGCTTTAGAACTTCTAAATTGCCATCAGAGAGGTTCTGGCCGCATGGCACACAGCAGTAATCCAGTGTAAACTCACCCTGCCAATTCAGATTTGTTTAAAAGCAGTAGGTTCAACAGCTTAATGTTGTACCAACATGCTTTATTTTTCATCTATTGCTTATTCTCATGAAGCCAGCATAAAAATCACTCTGTGGTGGGTACTCTGGCTAATCTGCCAAAAATACCGTGACCCGATCCAGATCAAATTAGTACTGCTGGGTGGCCACGCGCAGCCATGGCATTGTTGGCTGTGGACCTCCAGTGACAAATGCATAATAGTAAGTGCTCTGGAAGAGTTCAGGCTGTAGGTGTTGTTGTTCAGTCTGCCTAAGCCATGGCTGATGCCAGGTAAAGACGATGGAGTGCCATAAAAACCTGTGAGGCCACAGAATTAGCACCTTTCTTCTTCAGCCTTATCCAGCAGACTCTGCTCTGGCCTCTGTGGGAAATGGTTCCTATTTGTTCCTTACATTTTCTGTAGCTTTAACCTTTTCTATCATTTGAAGACCAGGAATCCACCCCCATTCTTTAGAATACTCCCTGTTGCTGAGCTTCATCCCTGAAGCGCTGACAAACATGTGAAGAGCAGACCAAAGCTGAGATTGTTACGCTGTCCATAGATGCAGCGTAGAATGAATACCTCAATGCAAGGTAGAGATGGTGGCATTGGTTAGGCATCCCCATGTCTCATTTCCAGCTTACATAGTTCCCTTTTGACTTGCTGCATGCTGCTGGATCTGTTACCAAAGAAAAACGATATTTTGCCATTTTAAATGTCCCCATACTATATGCTTTGCAGAAAATGTGGGGTTTTTTTCTCTGATAAATTGCCAGCTTGGCTAGGGCTAGCCCTTAAAAGCAGAACAAAACCAAATCCTACAACCCATTGTGTGTTCAAAATTCCAGTTTGCATGGGCTAGTAGTCATTTTCAGATGTTAGTGACAGGAGTGGTAATTTGAGTGCCATTGAGGAATGAAAATTCAGGCACAGTCACTTCCTGCCTGCTCCTCTGTTTATCGGACACTGATGTGTTGGGAAGAGATATTTGCATCCACAGGATGTAGCCACCCTATTCTGTTAATTTCACAAACCCCATAGTTTAGGCTATGCATTATTATCTCTTTGAACATCTGCTTGTAATTTATTGTGGGCATTCAAACTGATTTGGAGTATGTCCTGAGCCAAGAGAGTTATTTGGTTTCTCTCATGCAGTTCAAATGCAGTGGGGCACTGTCAGAGTGGATCTGCTGGATGAGTCCCCCTGACTGAGGAGAAAGAGAGCAACCAAAGAGCAGTATTGGAAAGGTGCCCTGGATCCCAGCTACATATTCAGCTGAGAACCGTCATATAGAGGCATGTCCTTCTCTTTCTCTAGGCAGTCCAAGGAACAGAGATGTTTCTGGTGGCTCTCTGCATGCATGATTTGGAGGTTCAGAAAGGATGGATGGCCTTTGGATTTGGAAGTGGCTCTTGCATGGAGAGAACAATTGTATGAGCAATTAATCTAATTTTAGTTAGGGTGTACCTGTGTCTCTCCAGCTCTTTCTTTGCCTTTGATTAGAATTCATAATAGCTCTCTCCGTTGTGAAACATGGAGACTTTCTGTGTTGGATCTGCCAAATCAAACCATGATGGAGAATCTGGCTGGGAAACAGGTGCTTTTTCTGTCAGTAAAACCTTGCATCTCTGTAAGTCAGGTAAAACCTGTAACCCAAGCAAAGTGAAGAGGCTGTTTAATTCTCCCGAGCTGTTGGATGGTCCTTTGTCTTTGCTGCATTCAGTGCTGCAGAGAGCAGTGCAGGCCTGGAGTACCCATGTTTATTCCAGTACCATTTAATCCACAACATGTTTCTGAGCGTTGCTTCAGCCTCTGAATTCCTGCTTATGCGTAGGAAGGAGTCACCTGGATTGTTTATCAGGCCAGGCCTACAGTCAATGTTGTGGCTAAAAAGTGGGGTAGAAGTGATTCAACTGAAGAGACTGAGATAAGGAAGGGGTTTATCTGAGATACTCTTCAGTTTCCTTTCTCTGCTCTTATGCTGTTTGGGTCAGGGAGGACTCACAGTTGCCAGGTCTCGATATTCCGTAGTGCTCCATCTTGTATGAGGCTGTCACTCTCTTTTAATGATCATATCGCTTAACAACCTCCTGGGTAGCTCCAGGGGACAATTTGGAATACACGGATTATACTGTATTAAAGTGCTTCTGTACTATTAAGATGCCTGTCCTGCATGACAGGCAAAATCAGAAAGCATGAGAAAACTACTGGTCAGAAGGGCTCCACTTAAGCAACTTGTGTCACTACTGGTTTGGTGCAGCTGATCTTTTTAACTGCTGTCTGCTTCTTAGCCCTTCAGAGAATTAGGCAATACACAGTGGTACAGTGCAGAGGTATCTTCCACCTTCTCTAGCTGGCTGAAAAGATTACAAAATGTGGTCTTGACCCCAGTCACTCCCAAGTTTTGCCTTGTGTATGTTCATGCTGAACACTTGAGCAGCACAGCTGCAGACTCTCTGCTTGCTCTGCAGAGCCCCACGCACAAAACCTACCTGGGAAGTGGGGTGTGCACCCAAGCACTGCTCCTTGACCTGCCCTGGCTCTGTGAGCTGAAGTGCTTTTCCAGATACTACCAATTTGGGGCATTTGGGCCAATTTCACTAAGTACCACAGTGCTGTGTTTTTGTTAGTGTTTAGACGACTGAAAACAACTTCTTTGTGGGAAATGGCAAATGCTGGCCCAGATGTTTTGGAAACTCCTTATAATGGGTTAATATAGATGTTACTGAATTCACTGCTATAGAGATATGCTTAGAATCTGTATTTTCTGAGCATGCAACTTCATAAGGTCCTTGTTCTTTTTCAGTATTTATATGTATAGTCTCATATTTTTTCTCTTATCAGCCTTGTCATAGTTAACTTTCAGAGATCCCTGTGCGTGACTGTTTTCCATTAAACCTGTATTTGTATTATTTAGAGAGACCTCTGTATAATTTCCAAGAAGTTTTTCATGTTGACTTCTTTATTTGTTGTAGTTTATATTTTTCTTTCATGGGTGGCTGTAGGTTTTCCTGGAATGACATTCCAATTTTAACATCGCAGTATAATGCCAGTGTTAAAATGTTCACAAGCAGGAAATGCGCTGGGATAATTTAAGCCTCAGAAAATGAAGAGGAGGGTGTTATAAATGAAGCAGCTTCTGTGAGGTCAGGCAGGATTCAGCATTGCAAGGGCTTGCTTCTGTCACCTTCACTTGCCCTGAGCAGCCCATGATTTCTGAGAGGCCACGCTCTTTCAGATGACTCGGGCTGCTTGCCCAGGAAAAGACTGTTCAGCAGGGACAAGAGGAGACAAATCTCAAAGTCCACTGCCTAGAAGCTTTCTGAAAAGATTAATTACTCCATGAAAGAGCCCAGTAATGAAAAAAGATGTTGCTTTTGTTGTTGGCCACTGGGTCCTGGATGGCTGTTCCCATTTTCCAGGGCTAATCTCTAAAGTAAATAGTTTTCTTTTTGTTGACTGTCAGCAGTGTGTCACTGTGCAGTGACCTGGATGTGTGAGTGCTGTGGACCAGACATCTTCGTGGCCTCTGCCAAATCTGTACAGGGGCTTTCTCCTGCTCCCCAGTGACCTTTGCCTTCCATTCCTCTCAGTCTGAAAAGAAGGAGATTGAGCAATTTGTCACTGCTTGTTCAGAAGTGGTCTTTGCTGCTTGATGGCCCAGTCCTTTCTTGCTGGCCTTTCTCTTACTTCCAAACCTCTTTTTCATCTCAGCAGTGCTGCTTTGCTCCAGTCCTCCTCCTGTCTTTATTTTTGTGTTCTCACTGCTTAACTCCTCCTTTCTTTACAGATACAGCTTCACATGTGTGTGCATACACAAACACGCTCGCAGAATTTAAGTACATTGTAAAGTCAGCTTCAAATAGACACCTACAGAGCTTGCCATTTACCCATTTTTTTCTCCATGATTTGTTGTGTTGTGTGGTCTACCATTCACAGAATTCACAGAATCGTAGGGGTTGGAAGGGACCTCGAGAGATCATCGGGTCCAACCCCCCTGCCAAAGCAGGGTCCCTAGGACAGGTCCCACAGAGAGGCGTCCAGATGACTCTTGAATATCTCCAGAGGAGACTCCACAACCCCCCCGGGCAGCCTGTCCCAGGGCTCCCTCACCCTCACTGGGAAAAAGTTCTTCCCCATGTTGGTGCGGAACTTCCTGTGCTCCAGTTTACAGCCATTGCCCCTTGTCCTGTCCCCACAGACCACTGAAAAGGGGCTGGCCAATTCCCCCTGCATCCCATGTCTAAGATATTTATAAACACTAATTAGGTCCCCCCTAAGTCTTCTTTTCTCCAGACTAAACAGTCCCAGCTCACTCAGCCTGTCCTCATAGGGGAGATGTTCCAGGCCCCTAATCATCTTCGTAGCCCTTCTCTGGACTCTCTCCAGGAGATCCCTGTCTTTTTTATACCAGGGAGCCCAGAACTGGACACAGTACTCCAGGTGGGGCCTGACCAGGGCAGAGTAGAGGGGGAGGATTACCTCCTTCAACCTGCTGGGCACACTCTTCCTGATGCATCCCAGGATCCCATTGGCTCTCTTAGCCACCAGTGCACACTGCTGGCTCATAGCCAACCTGTCGTCAACCAGGACCCCCAGGTCCTTCTCCACAGAGCTCTTCTCCAGCTCTTCACTACCATCAGTGAATAACAGTGATACACACACTTTTCCTAGTATCTTTGTCTTTAGTTGCATGTATTGGTTATTTCCTTTCTAAGACATATGAGAGCACCTTCCAAGGCACTGTTTCTTTGAAAATTACTAGCATCGATGAATGATGGATGAGCAGTGATTTGCTGTGCAGTTGCATCGAGTCTTCCACAAGTAATGATGAGAATGCTTTGATTAAAAATCCTGAATTTTATTAGAAAACTTACCTTGGTTACATGAGAACTTTCACCTGGTGATAAATTTGCCTATATATCTATAGCCAGCCTTTAATATGTGCCCTAAAAGATTGAGAAGACTGCAAATAGAGGAGCTGAGGCTACCCAGATGCCTGGTCCTCCCTACCCCACAGAAGTTGTTCCTTTTTCCTTCTGTCACTCCCATCTCCCTTGGTGACAATATAGGGGACTGTAGTTTAGCTCTGGAAAGAAAACCAGGTGCAGAAGCTCCATTTTGTGCACAGCTACACAACTGTTTTATTTTTCAAGTGGTTACCCCATAACGATTTTTCATGAATGAAAAGGTCCAATGAGGAGATTCTCCTCCTGATGAACCCCTCAGCACTTCCACAGCTGATGGGTGGAGGCAGCCATAGGAAACAAAACCTTAGGCATATCAGCCTAATAAAGTGGATTGTAACGCAGCACTGTCACTTTTTGTCCCTGATCCTTTTAAGAACTTTATTTTTCATAGAATGATCCAAAAGAGTAGCAGTAGGTGGCTGCTTGTGGAGCTCTTCCTATCCTAGGGTCATCACAGCGATCCATTCCCACCTTCCGGACGCAGCTGCCCAGGAAGCATACTGTCTTTCCCAGCTAAAGGGAAAAACCAGGGATGTTTTCCAAACTAAATACAGGCTCAGTACTGAGGCACATGAGGAAGCTGGCTTTCAGCCACATATGTCCCAGGCTTTACACAAGCTGAGATCTTGCATGCACCCTTCTCAAAAGCTTCACCTCTCATCTCAGTAATGCAGTGTTTCTAAAGGAGTCACATACTGTAGGAAACAAAGCCCAGACCTCACCTCCCAGATCTTCTAACCTGAGTACGTGATAAGAAAATGAGCAGATGCAAAACCAAAGGTAAAAGCCAGCTGAGAAAAGCCAGCTGAGCTTGAGAGTTTGGAGTAAGTATAAAGGGAGTAACCACAGTGTAGGGGCAATGAGTCAGTGTTACATGTTACAAGCATGGGAAGGCATCAGTACATCTTAAGCAGAAATTAAATTGACTTTGTAGATTTTCTTTACAGGAAGCTTTTCATTTGCAACAGGAACATGATAAAAGAGGAAGGAGTGATACTGAAGAGCACCAGCAGCTGGCAAGCCATCTCTTATCTTCTCGGTCAGCTGCAAGCAAGTACTGACTGGCATGTGCTCTGCAAGGTACAGAGCTTGTTTGATGCATTAGGAGAAGAAAGAGGTATGTGAGGGGTCCAGAGTACATGGATGTGGAATAAAGGTGCTAAGTCATAAAGATTATTTTACTGCAATGTGTTAACATGTTTTGCAGAGAGAAAAAGTAAATTTGTTGAAACTGGGAAGAGGAAGCTTCAGTTGTGGATATGTGAGCCAATACAAACCTGAACCAGAGCTTTACCAAAGAAAAAGGGGCTGGATTTTTAAGGCAGTATGCAGGAGGAATGAACATGATATGTGTTGAACAGGTTGCCTCTTCTCCTGCCAGCTGTGCGCATTAAAAAGAACACTGCTTCTTGCCATTCACAGGTTACTCCTCTGACAAAATTACTGAACATTTCCATGCCTGTTGTTATTTAGAAATGGTTACAATTAAGCTAATCTAATTGTTTCAGTTCCTTCCATTTTGATTCCTCTTACTGTTGAAATTAGTTCCTCTGCTAGAATCTGTAAGCTTTTGCAACTTTTGTTTCACTCCTTATTCCCGATGTAACCATTATGTCAGCATAAAAGTCCTCCCAGCTTACTCAGTATTTTTCTATAGTTCTGGTTTAGGCCATATAAACTGAAATCCTGTGAGAAGAGTTTTTGTTCAGGAACCTAAAACTTTAAGACTACCCAAATTGCATTCCTCAATTTTTATCCTCTGGTTTATTTCACTACTAAAAGCAAAAACCTCATACAACTCTTGGTTTGGGTTTTTTAATTAACCCTCATCTAGCCCCTGCTAATGTTCATAGAAGTACTTCCCTTCATGTCTGTAAGTCTTGGTAATACCAAGCTTATTTTAAGAATCCAAATGATTGGTGTTAATATGAGCAAACACTGGTGCTTGTTGTGAGCTGTAATGATAATTTTGGTAAGGGACACTCTTCTAAAAATTGAAATGAAAATAAAAATCAGAATCTGTTATGTTCCTACAGCTAATATCCAGGTTTGCTGGAAAAATAGTTCTCTCTGTAATCACAAGAAATTGCTTAAATTTCTCTCAACTGTAGAATCCTTATTTCACCATACTGTACAGGAGAGAGATTTTCCAGTACAGCAGATGTTACTGAGGATTTTTCCAAGTGTACTTTTTACAATCTCTATGTAGCATAAATTGTAGTTGTGTTGGATTAATCCTTATTATATGTAAGGAAATTATTCCTTATTATTTCCTGCAATGAAAGAAATAACCCCTCTGGCTTGAAAGCACAAGCAAGGTGATAGGACATGCCACACCAGAGGGAGATGATTAGCCAGAGGAACTGTAAGCACCTGAAACCAGTTGCCACTCCTGGAGGATGTCAGTGCTGAGAGGAGTCAATACTCAAGTTATCCTAGAGAAGAAAGGTTTGATGCCTTTGGCTTTTCTTTGGTTTAGTGGTTTGTTTCCTAAACGAGATGAGAACAGAAGTCAACGTTGGGCCGGGAATGAACAAAAAGGAATGTTTTCTATTGCTTTTTATTCTCAAACAGAAAGGAAATTCACCAGGTTGTGCTGATGTTTTTGTGGGTGGAAAGCATAGATGTGGCAACCCAGTGACCACAGGGGAAAAGGGAGTAAGTAATCTGAGGAAGCTACAAGATAGTTTTCTCTTCTTATTACAGGGTCTTGGACTGAGGAGCCAAATTATGATATTATGACACTATTCATATATATATATAAAGATATTCAATAGGACTGACACATGGAGCTGTGGCAGTGAAGGTGACTTGTGAGGGCCTTCCAGCCATGGTCTGAAGTTTCTCTTTTGTCTTCTTGAGATAATACAAGTCTGGGGAAGATGAAAAAAACTGAGGCTGTGATTCTGCAGTCACTGTACTGACACAAGCACAGGTTGCTGCCAAAGGGACAGCGCTACACGTTTTGACAATAGTCTGCCCTTGCGTTTGCTCAGGGTAATCTGGGAGTTACGTCCTCAGTTAATTCAGCCTTACTTGTTGATAGAAAATAGGGTATTACTCTGGTTTGCATGTAAAAAGAAGCAAAAGCCACAAAGGTAACTTTTTTTAACTCTCTGAGTACATAGGTAGGATTTCTCTTCCAGCTTTCATCTTAGCTGATATATATCCAATTTTTACAAAAAATTGGTGGTGGACATCAGCCATTGTAACAGCAAAAGAGAGGGAGGAAAAATGATACCAGAAAGTTCAATGAGCCATGGGACCCTCTTGCTGACAGACTGTGCCCACGAGGAGAGCAGTTTGTCTGATCCTTGAGAGAGTGTTGGAGCGTGCTGACTGCCTGGACATGGTTGTGGCACCACCTGTCTCCACCTCCTACTGTTCTCTGGCAGTAGGGTCCAGCTGTGTGGAGAGCTCCAGCGTTTCTTCATTTCTTGGTACCAGTGCTCTGTCCACAGGAAACAGGGATGCAGAACCTGGTTTCCAAGCTGCTGTCCTGTCACTGTGTTAACTCCAAAGGACACATCCTCATTGGCACAGCGCTGCCCGCTCAGACAGATGTACAGACTTCAGGAGAGGTACAGAAAATAATTATTTTATAATTAGCAGCAGAGAGGTACACATCCAGAGAAATTAGCCAACAGAATTCTAGATGATTTGCATGTCCTTCCCTGCACGAGGTTTTCACCCGCTTGTAGGGAAGTCCATAAATTTCAATCCAGCTGATGAAAGTGTTGCTCTCCTGATCCCTGCGTGCAGTTTCTTTTCTTGAAATGCAGTGTCTTCTCCAGTACAACCAGTTCCTTTCTAATCATCTATGCACCCCACACCTGCCCTTTCTTTCTTCTTGGTGGCGTCCACTCCTCTTTGATAGTTTCCCCTTAACTGGCTGCTTCAGGCAAATGCCTGAAGGGATGCCTCCAGCTGATGTGCTCTTTGGGAACACCCTCTCAACATACAAAGCACTCAAACAGTGTAAAGGACAGATGAAGGTGTACACACTACTGCTAACTATCCAAACATACACAATCTGTGATTAGTTGGGTTTTGGTTTGGTTTTTTGTTACCCCTCCTGCTGCTGTTCCATTTTATACACGCCTCTATCCACATTAGATACTTTTCTTTCTTACCTACCCAACACACTTGCACAGGTGCACAGGGAGAGGATACAGCACTATACAGCTGGAAGATGAGGCACTAAGTGGTTGTGAGAAAGAAGCAAGGGCAAACCTGGACTAAAACAACTCAGTGTTTATTCTGCGTTGTGATACCTATCCTAACACAAACCATCCCAGTGCTTCTCTTTTCCTGAGAGGGGGATAGAGCTTGACATAGTGGAAGAGTATTGTTAGGCACAATGCTATAAACATAAGCTAAATGTGTCACCACAAAGGAGTTTAGGTCACTGGCTTTGAAGTTTTCAAATACAGTACGTAGGAGAACCATAGGCACTTAGGTGCTCCCTGTGTGTGATGGCTGAGGTAGGTTTCAAACAAAAGGGAATGCATCAACTCTATTTCACTGCACAAAGTCATTGTTGCTTTTTCCATCTACAAAGGAGAATTAAGCATTTTTGTCCCCCTTTAAAATTTCTTTTGTGGTGATGCCTGGAAAAGCACTGATAGCAGGCCACATACCACAGCACTGCCTGCCTTACCGGTCTCTGCTGTCTCTTGTTCTCACTGTCTGTTGACTTGTGTTTTATGAAAGGTATGAAGCAGAGATTATCTATGTACAAAACCCAGTGGAGAACAGCTTTGATTATGACCAGCTCTTACTATCAAACTCAATTATAATGTGGAATTCCTTCAGCACAGTTTTTTGCGGAATGCTGTCCCCAGGGACAATTACCACCTCATTTTCCCAGTGTCTAAAGAAGGCTGTCACTCAACTGGTGCCCTGATAGCGTTGCTCTGTTCTTCCCAACTACCTATTTTTATGAAACACGCTGAAAGGTAACATGCAAGAGACCTTTCCATCTCTGTCAAGTTGAATCGCAGCATGCCAGAGGTTCAGAATGACGAAGGTCAGAACTGAGAAATATCAGAACAGTGACTTACGTTTTACCTTCAGGTCCACTAAGCTAAAAATGGGATGCTTTATTTCCAATTAAGGAAAAATGAGACTGGGATGTTACACTAGCTCTGCACAGTGCTTTCTATGGTAAAACAGGTCACAGAGCAAAAGGCAGGCTGCCTTACTAGGCTGTAGCTTTACTGCTGTCCTGGGGTGTGGGAGTCTTTTTGTTTCAGTTTGGTTTGGTGTTTTTTGGGGGGGTTTGGGGGTTTTTCAGAGGGGGGTTTTTGAGTTCTGTGAGCATGACTATTTGGAAATTTTTTTAGTCCTATGCTGTAGGCACCTCTTCAGCTTCCCTGCATAGTGTAATGCATGCAGTGTCAGTAATGCATCTTACTGCTAACAGAGGGCAATACAGAGAAGGGAACAGAGGCACAGGAAGCCTGCTGTCCTGTAAGTGTGAATTCAAGTCGTTTTCTTCGCTGCTTCATCTTAAGTCAGATCCATGTTTCTGGCATTCTTGTGCTTCATATAAAATCTTATAGAATCTATAGCCAAATCTGTGGTGAGGATATCCCAAATGACTGTCCTCATGCAAACCTGCCTCAGTCCATAACAAGTCACTGTCTTTATCCTGAGCTTCTAGAGGAAGTAAAACAGGATCTCCACTGTCTCCCAGCTTCTCAGAAATAGTTCTGTTGGAAGACAATCATTTCAGCAATTTAAAACCTGGTTTTAGGGGATGCTGAAGGATTTGGTTTGCTTCATGAGAACGTGCTTCAGGTTCCTCATGCAGAGATGGGAGAGAAAAAAGTTGTGCGGCCTCATAGTCTGCAGTGCTAATCAAGCAAATGCCGGTGAGAGAGGCCAGCCTTCTGTGGTTTCTGGCTGGTAAACTGGCAATGGGATAGCTGATAGAGTAAATAAATAGTAATAGTATTTTTTATCTTTGTTAGATAAATTTGGATTTGATGGGTTTGGATTAAATAGGAAATGTCTGAGCATAACCTTTCCTTAAGTGCGTAGCAGCCATTGATACGTTCTGTGTCCCATGTGAGGAAAGATTTTGACCTGTGTCGCCATTGCTGCAGCGCTTCTATTGACAAAGAGGGTGCATCTCTTGTCCCTCTGCAACAGTTGCAGGGTGTGCAACAGCAGCAGCCAGCCACACTGGAATGGAAATGTGTCCAAAATCATACTTCCATTTATATTTACCTATAAAACTTACTCTGTAAGAGAGGGGAAAAGAATTCACTGTTGCTTTCCTTAAATAGATCAAATGTCAGTAATAATCCTGAAAGTTCTTTACTTGTGATTTAACAGATGCAGGAAAGGCCTGGATAGTCCACTAAATCTGTTGTCCCCTGGTTGAAGAGGCTTGGTGCTGCAGCGGAGATTCAGTGCTCTAATTAAAAAGTCTCAAGCTATTAGAATTTTCCATTATGAAAACAGCATGTTTGCCTCACAATTATGATGTTATCTTGATGCATCTCATATATCAGAGACATGTGGAAATTAATTGGGGAGGTGGGGGTGGGGAAAGGATGCATTCCTTTATGCCATTCTCTTGTGGGGAGGTAGTGGTAGGGAAAAGCACTGGCCCTTTAAAGGTCCTAAAATTTGTTTCCAGTGATTTTATATTGCATCCTGGTATCTGAATTTCCCCACCACCATCAGAAAAAAAAAAACATCTGGATTTATTTTCTGCCTTAAGAGGTGCAGTCTTATAGGTGCTATAAAGGGCTTGAAATCTCTACTTATGCTACAAATTCTTCCAGTTTCCTGGGTGTAGGGCTTTGTACTACAGCCTGTATTTTGTCTAAGCAACTTATTCCAAGTTTGTTTCCATTTCAAAGGAACCTCTTCCATTTGAAAGCACCATTTCTTTTGTTCCTTTCTAAATACTTCCTGTAGGTCATGTTTCTAAATTATGCAAGGAAATCTCCACCAAAAAAAAAAAAAGGTAGATCCTATCAGGAATCAATGTCATGAAGAGTATTCTCTGGTAAGTGGTGTCTGCATGGTACTATTTAATACAAAGGCAAGAAGGTATCATAGGCCCAAGATTCTGAGTACTTAGGGAGCCCTGCTTAGAAGAATGGCAGAACTGAAGAATAGAGAAGGCATTTGATGATTGTGTTTTCAGTTGCAATCTGTGGTACAGAAATCTCTTGCTGCGTATCTTCTTTCCAAGGTCTATTATAGGCACATATATAGTGTGTACATATATATATAAATTTCTAAGGCACTGGGCTAGGTACGGGTGACTTGGCAATAATGAATACTGAGATTCAGTAAATGATCAGTAAGAAGGTGTTTTCATTGCTTTGTGAGCAAAGCTCCCTCTCTTAATTTAGAGAGAGAGGGCCTTTTGTAAAGAGGAATAGAAACCACCCAGGTTTGACTCCTCTTCTAAATTGTCTTTCAGAGAAGCCCTTTTCTCCCTACCAAGAACCCAGCCTCCTAATTTTGACACCACAATGAAGTCTCCAAAATTGGGATACACCAGGATAAACATCTATATAAACAGACACTTAGGTGTGCAAGCCTGTGCATGTTGAAACTAATAAGGGAAATAAACTCTCCTGAAGCAGGCGTTGCTTTTTGTAAAGCTTATTTCACACTTCGCAGTTCACTTCACCTGAAACCACCCTTTTCAGAGCATCTGTGTGGTTGCTATTCACAGAAGACTGCTACGGAATCAAGCTCTATCTGAATGGCAGAACTCGGGCACAGTCCTGTGCAGTGGCCTTAAATGCACATCCAGTCAAATCCAAACTTATATCAACCTAGAGAATGTGGATTCACAGTTTAGTTTCTGATGCAGGACTTTCGGCATGTTTATCATTTGAGAATAAATTTGCTAATCTTTTTAGTCTGAAATAACTTGATCTGGATTTGTAACTTCTCAAAGGAAGTAGTAAACATCTTTGTCAGGGTGTGGAGAGACAAGACTTAATTTTTCCCTGCATTTTTTTTTTTTTTAGTAAAAATTTCTTTTTTAACCTATCTAAAGTTCCTGTTCAGAAGAAAGAATCTCCACTTGCCTGCCACTGAATTGCCATGGAGCTCATTACTTCCAATGAGATGAGCAGTGGTGTGGAATAATTAAACCAGCTAAACCTTTGCTACATGAATGGAATTTCGTCCCCTAGATGCAGTGAGTTGCTTTATCCTGGTTGAGGCAGTGATTTCTAGAGCATTGACTTCAAAACTGTGTTTGCAAGAAAGAAAATGTGTTCTTCCGTATTCTTGAATGAAGACAAAGTTCTGTGCAAATCCTTGTTAGATGGCAATAAAATCTGATTTTTCTGCCTATGTGAATTAATTTCCATAATGGAAATTCCTTGTTAATACTTTTTAATCGGGTTTTGTTGCTTTGTTTACAATTTGTTGTTTAATCATATAAGAATCTAAATCAAAGCTTTCTGGTGAAACCCACCATGTAAAGATACATGTAAAGAAAAGGGCTGTTTAGCCTTGGGAGGTTTCACAGAGACTTGGGAGTTAATTCATAATGAAATAAAGAGGAATAACACTTCTATTAAAAGTTTTTCCTTAGTTACCAGTAAAAAACATCTGAGATCTTTAAAAAAAGAGAAAACTAAAAAGCTGCCTGTCAAAGTGAACAATAGCCTTGTTACAGTATGATGTGAGTTTGATGTAGTGGCATCCAGTCATTGCCTGTGGGTAACTTTGATGTTCCTACAGCAGTTTTCCATTCTTTCATTTTTAGGTCGTTTGAATGCTTATGAATATGGGTACCCTATAGACCTAAATGTGTGAGAACCACTGCATGGGAACCAGCAGCACATGCTTACTCACACCGTCCTCATAACACTGTCCAGCTGGGTTTGGTCAGAAAGAATAACAATGAGAACGTCATTCCTCAGCATGCTAGAGACTGATCTCTGGGGACCTCTGGTTCTTTTCCCCTGCTCTGTTTTTGCAATTAGACTTATATTAGTAAAAACAGTCATAGTATGGTATCTCCCCATCACTAAGCAAGAAAGTATTTTCCTTTCCTTGATTTTGCACTCTGACGCTGTTTTCTTTTTCTTGTTTTTCAGTGGAGAAACTTGCCTGCCAGGGATAGGAGAGGAGAACACATGAGCTCAAGTCCTTGTGTAGCATAAAGAGGATTAAACAAGGGTGTCCCGGATCCTGAGGGCATTATGGCAACACTGCACTGCTTGCTACTTGCCACTTCCAGCTGAAAAAGTCGTTTGCTGCTGAGTTTGTGAAAGAAAGATACTAGCACCTTTCTCTTCTGAAGAAATGGGTGTGGAGGTATGTCCCTGAAAATCCCAGAGAAAAATTCTATCTCTCCATGCCTGCTTTGCCTTCTGATGCCCATAGGCATTTTCCTGAGGAGCACAGGGTACCACATAGACCCTGCACAGAGCAAAAGGTCCCCTCCTGTCAGGTGAGAGTGTGACTGCTGCAGAGCCAAGTGCTTCAAGCTGAGTCCCAGCTCCATTCAGCACTGCTTACCCAACATGGCCCAAATAGACCTTTGGGGGCATCTGCGGCTCCAGGCTGTGGCAGCAGGTCTGTATCAGTGTGCTGTGCAGAGCAGGTATGCTCCCTCCACCACAACAGATTTTATCCTTTGTTGGTTTTAAGTATTGGCGATATGGCACTACCGTATAGAAGAGAAGCAATCATAACCCATAACTCTCTGAGCTTAAGAATGGAATGGAAAATCCAACAGCTGATAATGTACAGATATAATGTTGACCTAAAGGAACGTTTTTGTATACAAATAAAGTTTCCCACTTCCTAAAAACTGGTATTGAAAAGCATATTAGAAGGTATAACTTAGAAATGGAAGCTGAGTCTTAGGCAATAGAAATGAGCTGAAGTTGGCTAATTGGTATATCAGCACAAGATGCTAAAAGAACCTGGTAAATAAGGCAGTGATGAATAATAGAGTACCGAGGAAAGTTAAAGACTAAATATCCAACTTGCTAACCTGCCACCCTGAAAAACAAACTACAGTCCCCCCACCCTTTCTTTACAATCCTGCTACAGGTAGCAGTTGTTTACAATAGAATTTTAGAAGTTCTTTTTTCTTGTGCCTTGGGTGGCTTTCTTAATTAAAATCACTGTAAAGATCAGTAAGCCTTGCTTCAATATAAAAGAAGTTAGATAAAAAGATAATTTAATTTACTTTTAAATAATGAAGTTCTGAACTAGAGTGGGTTTTTAATGGAAAATAAAAGGGAGCTCAACAGATCAAGAGTTAAAAATAATCTTATGAGGAACACAAAGCACATAATTGACCTCTGACAGATATTCAGTATTCAAAAAGGTATGGATTACCTTAATTTACTAAACACTTAAAAGGGACATAAATTCTCATGCTTTAGAGTTAAACCTAATTTCTAATGAATGGAACAAAGAAAACAAGCTTTCACTGTATATACTTGTCATTTCTTAATTGCCCTTAAAGTCATTTCTGGGGATCTTTCTCCAGTACTAACTTCAGTCAGGAGATGATTGGTAGAGCTGATTCTGGCTGGAAATTCCAGTTATGCTTCTGCTGGGCAAGTAACTGCAAGGTGAGGCAGATACAGTGCAGAACAAGAAATGATGGGAAAAAGAAACAGAAATATTTCCCCCTTCGAGAAACTGGTTACAGCAGCAGCATGTTCAAGGCCAGGTTGGATGGGGCTTTGTGCAGCCTGGGCTAGTAGAGAGTGTGTCTGCCCATGGCAGGGGGGGATGGATCTAGATGAGCTTTGAGGTCCATTTCAACCCAAACCAGTCCATTGTTCTGTGATTCTATGTCGTTTAGGAAACCTTTGTATCCCTGCTGTTCTCCTAAGATGCCCTAGTTCAGTCGCTGGAAAGAAGACACATCCCAAATGACCCATTAGCAAAGAGAGGAATTGGGAAGCGCATGCAGAAAAAAACAGGATCCCACAGGTCCTTTTATGTTTTTGTGCTTTTTGCTTTAAAAGTATGTTTCTTGTTTCTATAAAACCTTTTTGTGAGAATGCTAATATTCTTTCCATAGCAAGGAAATGTTTTATTTTCAGCTTTGGCCAATCATCCATTTTTTCCATCTCCTTTCCCATAAAGTCAGTCTGAAGTCCCTGAGCACACAAAGACAGGTTGTAGTAAACTCTCTAACAGCAGACTCTCGCTTCACCAGAATCACAAGCAATACATTTTTATCCATACATCCGACACCACAAGGCTCTGATGTGGTAATTTTTACCTCCTTCAGTTCCTTTTCTCCTCCTTCCTTTGTTCATCTCAGTGTATTTAGAGCAGGAGCCATACGGTTCTGTGGATGCATTCATACTGGAGAGCTGAGATGCACATGTGCTACACCCACCAGAGAAAACCAGAGACTTGGGCTGGCTTAGGATACATTCAGGCTGGTCTGTTTTGTCAGGAACGGCAGCTGAGGAGAGAACTGGTTTGGAGAGGACCAGTCTGGCTGCAGGATGGTTTGCTGCATCTGATTTACTGTTACCACCTCTTTTTTAATGGCCTACCTGCCTTATAAAAGGCACCCACAGCTACCATGGCCCCTGGTAGTGAGTTGAATTGGCACAGCTTCTCGTTTTTAACGCGATTCCTTTCACAGGTTTGGATTTTCCCATCAACTCAGAATGAATATTTTGGTAATACTTCCACATACTGTCTGCCAGGGGCTCATACCCATTCGTTTTTTCAAAAGCTGCTGAGTCGAATTAAAATTCCAACAGATCTTCGGGTCTCTGGTACCCAAGATGCTCTTGAAAAATTTAAGCTGTAACTTCTTACATTTAAAAAAAAAAAAA
>VZTU01013743.1:24955-58856 GCA_013400835.1 Zapornia atra
TAACAACAACAAAAAAAAAAGGTATTGAAGTTGCAAATTTTGACAGTCATCTTGCTCAAAGCAGCAGGAATAAAACACAAATGGGCGTAAGGTCTATGTGAGCATTGCAACCAGAGCAGGCAACTCTTTGTAATTCAGTCACAGCTATGGTGCAGAAAATTCCATCTCAAGTAAGAATGGGGAATATTGAAGGCAGTATTGTAATTTTCTAATAACTCATGTAACAGAGACGCAGCCCTGGGATGCACATCTGAGACTGCATAATCCTGGCATTAGCTGAAAAGACAGCAGCAGTAAAGATTCTTTAATTCAAAAAGCCAAGTGCTCGAACACACAAAAACCTCTAAGAAAGTGCTACAAAAGATGAAGTGAACAAACTGCTGGCCATGTAATTATTCTCCCAGCAGGCTCATCAAACAATTCCCAGCAAGCCCTCCTGCCTCTTCTGGGGCTGTTTTGACTAAATCTAACAAAATAATAGCTGCAGTCACCTCCTTTTACAGTCGCTTACGATACAAATTGGATGCAGTGTCAAGTCCTTGAAGGAATTGATGGTTCTGTCAGATGCAAACCACCTGGCAGACATACAAACCTTTTGAAGGCAGTTGGAAAAAAACAGCCTTTTGGGGTTTTTTTCTAGACTGAGAAATCCTCAGGGAGGAAGCATGCCGAAATATGCACTTTTGATATGTTTCTTTTTAGGAGGAAAGGGATTTTTTTATATAGCAGTTTAGGGTATTTTAGGGAAGGATATCAGTGTTTTTGGAGACTTCTCAAGCAAATCACTAATTTCCCTCTTCCTCAGCGGAGGCACCTTTGTCCTCCTTTGGAATAAGGAAGTTGAACAAAACTAACTTCAGAAGTTGTTTCAAGGCGCTTGTCCATTCATTGCATCTTTTAATCCTAGTCACAAATACTTATCATTTCAAGAATTTGCTTCCAAAAATGGATCTAGAACTCAAGGATTAATTACCACAGATCTTCAACATGAAAATGATTCTCAGTTTTAATACACCTTGGTGAAAACTGAACTGCTAATATAAGTTTCCTTCATCTCAGTGACAAACCCAGAAAGTCGCCTAGCACATAGATTCACAGTTAGGAAGGTCTTTCACACCCATTGGCCTCACAGCACAGTTTGGATAACTATAGACTATAACAATGGCAGCACTGTTAGCAACTTAGAGGTTTTAAATGTAAAAAAAAGTTACATCTCCCAGAAGACTAGATTGTACATAGTTCCTTCTGTGTGTGCTATCTGGTCTTTTCATACTTCTGTGAGGGATAGTTATGAATCTCTTGGTGTTTCTGTTTGCTTCACAAATTCATGTTATTTAAGGTGGGAAAGGACCATTAGCTTCTCAGTCCCCTGCCCATGCCTCATGGGGGTCACAACATCTCATCATCAGTGCACCAAGGCATATGACTTGCGAGTTAGGAATAAGGATGAAGTAAATCAGCCAGAATGAAAGTCCTGGGGTGCTCCTCCTGCTGCATCACCAGAGAAGTGTGTTTGGTGACTGCCTGCCCAGCGCTGGCCATGAGTGCACTCCTCTTCCAGCCCAGGCAAGGGGCCCTGGCTACCCTGTTCTAGGTAGTCCTAGGGAGGGAGGCAGCTAGGCTTCACAAAATGTTTGCTTGTGAAAAGATTAAGAGGTGGAAAATGTTACTTTAAAAATCTCTTTAGATCACTGAATAAAGCAGAACATTTTAGTTTTGTCCTTATTTTCCCCCATCCTCTACTCTGCATGGTTTACAAGCTTAGGAGAGCTGAAAAATCCACCTTGCCGATGGAGAAAGCTGTTTTCACTGGTGGCAATTCAAAAATGTTAGACTTATTCAAAACATGACATTTGCATGTCTAAGTGGATAGATCAGTTTCAGATTATGAGTTAGAAAGTCTGCTCTCATCTGTCATTGAGTTTATGGAAGTGTACGTTCTTGGAACAGAGGGTTTTTTTTAAGGTCCTTGCCCACAAATGTCACCATCTCAAGTGACAGAATCAATACTACGTTGACATAGTCTACCGTGGTTTTTAGTCTTTAGGGCAGTATGTGGGATAATGGATGATTTGCTGCCAATTTCATTGCAAGATCAGGTTAGCAGGGTTATCCAGAATATTTCACCTTTATGCTATTTCAGTAATTGCAAATATTTTTTTCTATGCAAATGGAAATAAAATCCCTACCTAGCCTTTGCAAAGCTGAACTCCACGTGAGTTAACTGGCAATTTCCTGCATCTTGCGGAAAGATTCCTTCTCCTTTGTCTGGCCTGCCCACACCACCTTTTTTCTGGGCATATTTGCTTAGCAGGGGTTGTTTCTGTCTCCGCTGTTGCCTCTTATTCTGGATCTAACAGAACTAGCCCTAAGACCAAATTCATTAACCTGATCATATGTCTCCAACACTTGCAGTCCTGCAGGATTGGCCCGAGCAAACACAACTGCATCACACTCCCAGGCTTTTTGCTGTCCCCAAAAGTGTTATTTTACTATTCCCATTGAATTCAGGAGAGCCTGGATTTGGCAGCTGCTCCTTCCGCTCAGTCCCCAGAAGCTTGTGTCTGTAGGTATAGACATTATGGGTTCAGGCTGAACAATTTCTTCTGTCAGGATGGCCACGAGTGCAGGTTACAGCAATGAGAAAGTGCCACTTTCCTGGCACTCACTGGGACCCAGCCCTGCTACATCTCTGCCTGTGGCAGCTGAAGGCAGAGCCAGTCCCTCCATCTTCTCAGCCTTACAGTCATTCCCCTCGGGTCCCAGAGGCATCGACCCTCCGCTTTATCTGCAAACTTTGAGTTTAAGATGCGGTCTAAGAAAAAAGAGCATTCCTTTTCTTTGGGGTATGTATTTCCCCCTGCACATCTCCTTGCAGCCTGGTCTGTTTAAACATCAAAAGTGCTTGTGTAAATATATACAATGAGGCTAAGTGATTAGAATAATCTAATGCAAATTTCAAAGACTCCGAGCAGATCTGAGAAATCAACACTGTCATAAGTTTTATTTCCACAGCCTGAATGGAAATAATATAACTAAAATACAGGTTGTACTTCAAAGAAGATCAGTGTTGAAATTCTAATAAGTAAGAGGATTGCTGGAAGGTGGGGAGGGGGACACAGCAGGTGCGGGGGGGATGCTCTTTCTGCGGATTCATTTTATGCGTGCATAACCGCCATAAGAACAGCTCCGTGAGCAATGAGGCACTCTTCTCCATTAACTTTTGCCATATACTATTTTCACACATCCTCGTTCATCCCCTGAGCCTGACTTGGAACTCGCAAACGGCCCGGCTGCGGCCACTGCAACCGCTGCGGGCGAGAGCCATCTAAAGGCGTCCCGGGGAAAGGGAGCACTCATCCCGGCAGCCACCCGTGTTCCCGAGGCCGGGATCCCGCCTGGGCAAAAGGAAACCTAGCAGGAAAGCAAAATACGGGCCACAGATTACCTGAAGGCAAGGAAGGGCAGCTGTGGCAAAGCCGCTACAGGATGCCACAGATCTGATAGTTCTCGAGGTGTTGTTTGTGGTCTGAGCATCTGTTCTGTCCTACTCACGTCCCCGACGTGGCAGCGTGTGTCACCACTGAAGGGGATGGTGGAGAAGGGAGTAAAGGTGCAGAAGCACCCCATCTCCCATCTGATGGGGATGTGAGGGAGCCTCGTTAAAGCATCCACTTCAGATTCAAACTTTGACGAGGCTGCACAGCTTTGCCTGCCAGCAGTGAGCAGCAAGTTGAAAAAAAGCTCGTGCCAGAGCGGAAGCGGCTGCCTTGCCGTGGGGGAAGTGTGGAGCAGAGCAGATGGCGCATCTGGTCCCTGAGCTGGGGCTGAGTCTCCCACCGCCTTTTCCTCCGCGTTATCCACTGAGACCCAGGACAGCTCCACAGCCTTAAGTGGTGCTCATTTCCTCCATCATCATCATCATCACTTCCACCCACAGTGAGCTGACAGAGAGGTGGCACATCAAGGCTAGGGGTACGTCTTTTTTAATTCTGAGGACAGGCTTTTTCATCAGGAAAAATGGCACATTTTCAGATCAATGATAGGTGAACAGTTCAGAAATAAGAGACTTCCCCTCAGAAATGCAAATCATCTGGCCTGCTCTAACATGTTCAGGGCTCTAATGATCTTAAAGCACTCTCTTTTTGCTGTCTGCAGAGCAACTGTAGCTTGACCTGTGAAGGACAGTTTCAAGTGACCTGGGGAAGCAATAAAAATGCAAAGACAAAATGGAAAGAAATATTTATTTAAACACTCACTGTACTGTTTTTTTTTCTTATGCATCATAGAGATCATCGACTGGTTCTGTATCATCTTTCCACTCCCTAGAAATCACAATGTTCCACTGTAGCGAATGCACAGAGTTTGAGGTCAATGTTGAGTCATAAAAGAGCTACAAGTACAATTTAAGCATTTGCAATTATGGGCAAAAGAAGAAAAAAGGTACTTTGTACTCCATCTGAAATTCTACTCACTCTGTACACAGTGTTAATAAAATACAGATGCGACTCAGGCCAGTGGTAATCAAAAGTCATTAACATCAGAAGCTGTTCAGTGGCCTGTATGAATCGCATTTTGCTGGTCTTAGCCCAGTGCCCATTAGATAGACATCTACATTACAGCCGGGACCTTTGTGTCATTGGCAAGGACCAAAGGCTGTAACGCATTTTCTCACTGAGTTCCCCTTCTGGAAGTAGAGCTAATCATTTTTGGACACCGCGGGGTCCTTCCTCCCTGGCACCGCTCGTGCCTGTGACATTCGTGGTCTCCAAGGGCAGAAGGTCCATCAGTAGGGCTGCTGAGCAAATAATAACATGCAAGTATAGATGGGCCAACCGAGAAAGCCATGGCTGATGCGAGGGCAGCAAGTGAAAACTACCAGACTGCGTGTTGTACGTGGGGACGTCTGGTACCCCTTCACCACCCGCCCACCCAGAGTCAGTCCCACATGCTGCCTGCGCCCAAAGGCATTGCTGCACCTGTAAGCGGCTTTCCAGGAGCACAACATACATCCAGCACGGTCAGGACTTTGCTGTCTAACAGAAGTCTAATCAGTTAAAATGAAAAGATCTGTAAGCAGACCTCTCTCCTTTGCCATGCAACTTCTCCTAACCTGCCTGTGATTTTTTTTCCAGGGCAAGTCACTAAATTGAGAGCTTACTACTGAGGCAGCATCTCCCACACCCCTCGCTGGTTTGTCCTGCTCTCTACAAACCGGTTTGTATTTGGCACGAGGGAGACATCAGCTTCCAGGATCTCCCTTTCTGAGAAACACGGTCAGTCGGTGCCAGCGGAGCGTGCCTTAGCCCTCCGCTCAGCCCAGCTTTCAAGCCTCGCTGGGTCCATATGCTTCAAATGATATGGGTGATTTTTCTCCTAGTTTCTGCATGGGTATGACTTGCGGCTACCTCGTCCATGTGATGATGGCCATATGCTCTTGGATACCAGCAGAAGCATGAGAGAAAAGATGATGATTTTCAGAGAACTGTGTCTCTCATTAGCACAGCTGCCACCGTAACAGTACTGGGCTGGTGAACTTCAAGTTCTCCTGTTAAGACTTGCTATTCTTCTGTGACATGGCATTTTGTGCTCAGATTTGTCATGCACCTCACAGGTTAGAAATAATATCCTGAGCCATTAAAGCCCCCAGTCCTAACTTGAATAATATGCTTTGTAGAAAAAGTTCTTGGAGGCATTTCCGTGAAAACATGAGTAAATTTGTTTTTTAAGGCTGTAAGGATTTGGAAATATGTATTTGTTCACTGAGATGCTTTAAAAGAGTACAAGGCTTAGCAAGTGAAAATAAAATAGGTCTGATTTATACAGTAATACAGTAAAAAGGCCGTGCAGGAAAAATGCAAAAAATCATTTTATATATGTTTATGCACATTAACTCTCTAAGTGATTATACAGTCTCTAACATCTACATTTTCACGGGGTTTTGTAATGCTTCAAAGGAATATAGCTGCAAATAGACAAGTATAAGTTTCATTTCTCTCAGTAACAGCAAACGCATATTTTTGCTTTCAGAAGCTGCCTCTTCTGTCAGTTGTACTTAGGTTTTTGTCTGCTTTTATGCTGATAAAATTCCACTGATGTCAGCTATAGCAAACCTTCATGCTTGATAAATGTGTGAGCAAGAAGAGAATCAGGGTCACACTAAACAAACAAATGTCAATCATCGAGGAATAAGTAGGGGGCTTAGCCTGTTGAGAGGAAAGGTAAGTGGAAGGGCCTTTGTATGACTCTTCCTCCGTGCTCAGAGGTAGTATGTGGATGGGTTTGGCTAAATAAAAGCTTCTCTTTTTTTTCTTTCCCCTTCTTTTTTTTCTTGTGTGCTCTCAGAGGAAAAGGTATTGAAAAGGCTGAGGCCACTGACATTTTGGTGTTGTGAAAGAGTGAGAATGTAAGCTAGAAATTAATGGAAGTGCTCCCCTAAGTATATGATCCATTAAGTTGTTTTGCAACAGTGAGAAATGAAGCATAGAGTATTTTGTTAAAGTCAATATCCCATGGGGATGAAGGTGAGATTAGGATCTTTCACTGCAGCAGGCCAAGACCTGCCAGTAAGCACACAGGTATAAATCCAGAATGCCTCCAGTTCAGCTAAAGGAACCACCCTGAGTTCACACTGAAGCAGCTGAGGACTAACCTGGTTTGGATGCCTGCGGGCTGGTGTGCCCCACACTCTGAGGCAGCCAGTAGCACCTTGCTGGCCTGTGTGGAGAACTTGCCAGACATGTTGACAGAGCAGCGGTGAAGGACATGACAAACAACTCCTGCCCACCGCCAAGTGAGGGACACCTTCAGCTCTTGGATTTTCTGAGTGGCTTTTGGTTTCTTCTGACTGCATGGAGTTACTTAGCCTTTCAAGAAAGTCAGATGCCCATGCAGTGGAGGAAGGGGGTTGCATTATTACTCTGCAAACAGCACTTACAAAATTCAGTCGTTAAGGCTTTGCCCACTGCTCTAGCACCGAAAGTCAGCATTTCACTCTGTCCTGGCAGAACAAGTCAATTACGTTTTCACTGGTGGCTATCTTGGCACACTGCTGCCTTTTTCCTACAACTGCTGACTACCCTGACACTGTAGCTGCATTGCTCAGCAGCTTCTGCTTGCTCTGCCAGGCATTTAGCTGTTGAGGTGGTGTTTTGGCGGATTGTCTTCTGCTTTGCCTGCAGACCTGATGGGTAGGAAAAGGCCCTCCCAGGCTTGGCCTGAGATGGATCCAAACTGATGTTTTCAAGGGTTCTCAGCTGCAGCAGGTTTTGTTTTCAAACTCAACTCAAAGGATGAAAGAAAGAAAAATAGCTCTCTGGAGTATTTCTTTATATTGCATACCTGAAACCTGAAGAAAAAGAAACCAGGCATTGCAAAAGTGCCAGCTCCCAAAAGCTATTGGCACTGACAGAACGTGGCTGATCAATGGTGTTTTGTTGCTACAAGAAGAGCTTTAACAGAAGCTGCTTCCCCTTGGTCTGCTGCCAGGGACAGCAGCTGAGGTCTCGGAGGAGCTCAGGAGGAAAGGCAAAGGAGCCTGGAGGAATTCCTTGGTGGCAGTGACTACAGACCAGGAGAAACCTCTCAGCCATGTACATTTTTTACAGCCAAAAGGTTAGTAAACACTAAAAGTGGATAGTACACTGCTGAAAAGAAAGGCAACTCCATCCTCAAATACCCTTTCCATCATATTCTGTCTTTAGGTTTCATGAAGCAGCCAGGGGAGATGAAACACATCTCGAATCAGGTATCTCTCCATCTTGCCCTCTGAATTTGGCAAACTGGGATATAAACAGCAGCAGAATTCATGATCTGCTGTTGCCCAGAGTAGGGGCTCCCTCCCTGTTGTCAGTTCAAGGAAAGGTAAGACCTCAGGGGGAGTTTTGCCCTAGTGAGGAGTCTAAGCCAAGCACAGCAAGCTTGTACGGGTTGGTGTCCCTTGACCTGGGATTTCCAACCCTAGAGGTGCGGCAAGTCTGATGCCTCCAAAAACTGACACGTGCAAGGGACTCTGGGAGCACAAAGGTATTGCTCCTGCACAGAGATGCTCCTGGGGCATAGCAAAATTGCTCTCCTCCCAGGGCCTCAGTCCCTGCTGTGAGTAGGTCACGAAGTTTCGGTGTCAGACTTGCTACATCAGGCCAGATGTTGAGAGAGAGATGCTGTTGGCCTTGCTGCACACAACACTGCTTTATGGTGCCCTGGGCCCGTGACCCAGCATTTTGCTGTCTCGTACATACCCAAAGATGCTCCAACCCACCTGGCTTGGGTGCTGCTCAGGCATGGTGGGCTCAGGCAGCTGGGCCTCACCCACTGACTTTGGGCTGGTGTTTTACCACTTCACAGCTCGATGGGGTTTGTTTGCACAAGGTAAAACCAGGCACGTGAACTGCATGGCTGGGTACTCCAGTGAGGAGCTCTGAGGCAGTAAAGGAGTGCTGCTGGAGATAGCAGGACTGCTGGTGTGACCAGCAGTCGCGTCTCCTGAGGGGCAGAGTCAGGACCCCTGACATTTCCCAGCCTGAAAGCAATTCTGTCTCTCCAGTTCCGTCACACACTTTTTGAAGCAATGATTTTCAATTTTTCTTCTGGAAATAAAACAGATGCTTTTAATAAACAAGCAGAGCCCTTGGGTACTGCCTCTTTTTAACCAGATGACAGTGTGGCTAGAAACCATCTCTCAGTATGATAACTCTTGCCTTATCTCTAAAGTAACACATTTGCCTGATGGATCAAATATAAAAATACAATTTACACTGGCTACATTTTGGGTTTCTGGAACCCACTACAGCTCTACTCTGTTCCTCTTCTCCCCTAAGCTGCAATACAATTTTGGTTAATAACCGTCTCCTCCACCTTACAGCACAGTCCCATCAAGAGCCCTTTCCTTTAAAAGAAACTGATTTGATGGTTTGGCTGCTGGGGCGGGTGAGGAGAAGGGAAAACTGAGTTTGGAGAGGAAGCAGGACTGCTTTCATGTTTTGCTTGTCTTTCTGTGCATATAAAATGCAGATAGTAAACCTTTCCCATCTGTGACTATGCAGAAGTAGGTTACACTGCCTGGAGCAGTTGCAATAACGCACTTGCCACTTTTATAGAACTCTCTGCTTTATTAGTTTTACGCTGATAACTTTATAGTTACTTCCCAGGCAGATAAAAAGTAGGTAATTGAAATCACAAAGGTGGCTGAATACCCGAGCGGTTGCGTAATCGCCTGGGTGCATCTGAAACTGGATTAACAGAGCATTTGTTCTCTGTTAGCTCTTCCAACCAGCCAGTGGTAGCAGTTTATGTATCAAATTACTGACTGGTTTCTGGGTAAACTGGACAAAGTTAGTGGCATTAGAAAATGCAGAAAATTCTACAGATCTGCTGGATCTTCAAAGCATTAAAGGACTCTTGTTTGTTTGCATCAAAAGCTGATGCTTTCATGGCTTACAGGCACAGATGGGGAAACAGCTTTCACCATTTCGGCCATGATGGAACATTTCACAGTGGCTGACTGAATGCAAGAGCAAAATTAAAGACTTCTCTTTCCATGGCAGAAATAAGAACAATCCCAGGGATTTCTGGTGCAGCCCCAGCTGAAGATTAATCTGAACTTACTAAGGATGGCATGCAATTCCAACTCATCAAAATAGATCGCAGTATCCAATAGACCTGGGAGTTCCTTTTCCTGGCACCTCTCCTTCATCTTCCACATCTTCTAATGGCATTCCTGCAGTCCAGCATTGCATCAGGTTCCTCTGCCCCGCAGAGCGTGGCTGTAACAGCAGAGAGTCCAACCAGGGTGCCACAGATTTCCAATAAAGATGGCAACAGAGGCCTCATGCGTGTGAAAGCTGAGTTTGAAAAAACCGTTTCCAGACTGGGCCCTCAGAAGCCACCTTGGGCATTTTGTTGTTCATAAGCAGCACCTGGAAGTGGATACCTGGTATCTCAGCACATTTCTGACTTTCCCAGGACCAGTTGCACAACTGGCCCATTTAAATGACCGGAAAGTATTGCTTGCTTATTTCCTACTCTAGACACAGAGGCTGTCTGACCCAAGTCTTAAGTGAGGGGCTTTTAGCCTACAGCCACTAATTCTACATGCACATATATTCATTAATTTTGAGTCTCCGAGGGTGATAAGTCCTGTTGTTAGCAGAAAACCAAAGCAGGCAAACAGCTTTTTGTGCTGGTCCTTCTGTTCAGCTTCAGAGGCCACAGCTGTGTGCTGTTAGCTTCAGTCAGCAAGGCTCTGTGCAGAGGCGCTGCTCAAGAGAGTGCGGGCTCTGCAAGCAGCTGGGGCTTGTGCTCTTTCCCTTGGTCCTTGGTTAGGCTCAATTCATTAGGCAGAAATGGCTCCCCAGAAAGCAGTGACTGGTGCCGGGCTGAGATTCCTCAGATAAGAACTGCCTTCTGCTGTTCCCAGCTGCCAGTTCTGGGTAAACAGGAGTGAGCCGTGCTTGGGCTCTCCGTCTCTTACCCAGCTGCAAAAGCACCTTGCAGGGCTTCAAAGGTAAAACCCCTTCTCCTGATCCACAGGCTGTGTTTTGCTGGCACCCAGCTCAGCCTGACAGTGTCATGGGCGGTAGACACCAGCTCCTGCAGATGCACCCAGCTCAGCCTCACAGTGTCATGGTTTACTCAGCGGTAGACACCAGCTCCTGTGGTTGAACTGAATCTAACAGCAGAGGCTTTGGCAGGAGGGAAGAGTGCTGAGACTGAGATGAGCAAAGGACTGCAGCCCACAGAGCGGCACCCGGGGAGCTGAAGGGATAGATAGGTACAGGAGAACCATCCCTCACTGTTATTAATAATGCGGTTTGACAATAGCCCATATATTAGAGCATAATGCAGATGCTGGATTTAGTCCAGTGAAGAGCATGACAGATCACCTGGCTTTTGTTCCCACCTTAGGATATTTCACCAAAGGTGCTGAGCTTAGTGGGAAAGAAAACACTGCGTCCTTCAGCTTCACGGGTCAGATCACCACTCAGGCTGAACACTACTTCTCTGTCAGCTCCAGCAATGTCTGTCAGCCCAGGGCATGCTTGGCTGGGCTACAGCTTACGAGAGTGGTAATGGGACAAGTGGGAAGACCTCTTCACTTTATGATGCTGGAAGCGAGTTGAGAACCAACTGTATCCAACAGGACTTGAGACTTCCAGACACGTTTAAAGGGCTACAAAGATGATTAAGGCCCTGGAGCATCTCCCCTATGAGGAGCGGCTGAGTGAGCTGGCACTGCTCAGCCTAGAGAAGACTAAGGGGGGACCTTATTAATGTTTATAAATATCTTAAGTATGGGATACATGGGGAATTGGCCAGCCCCTTTTTAGTGGTCTGTGGAGACAGGACTAGGGGCAATGGCTGCAAGTTGGAGCACAGGAAGTTCTGCACCAACATGCGGAAGAACTTTTACACAGTGAGAGTGACAGAGCCCTGGGACAGGCTGCCCAGGGGGTGTGGAGTCTCCATCTCTGGAGATATTCAAGACCCATCTGGATGCCTATCTGTGCAATATGAGCTAGGGACCCTGCTTTGAGGTCCCTTCCAGCCCCTATGATTCTGTGATTCTATGGCCCTGTAGGAGCTGTGGCTCATTTTTGCTGCTAATAATCTGATACAACCGTAATTCTTTTTTTTTTTTTAATACCCCAAGAGAAATTGCAGCATGTAAAAGACAATGAGATGATATTTTAGTTTTCTAGAAGCTGCTACAGTCATATTAATACATTACGAAGGTGATGTAACAAGAACGCTAGTACTGCAATGATAAAACATCCAGGGTCGGTAGGAAATACATATCATCATCTGCAAATTCATCCTTGATACAATAAAATAGCGTAGCACAGGAGATCTGTCATATTTTAAGCAGGATAAATGTTATTTATACTTGATGCTGCACCATTTTATCTTTCAAAGCAGTGGGAAAGTGCAGCAGGACTCGGTACTTGATCAGGCAGCATCTGCAAACGTGCAGAAGGGCCACAGCAGCTCATCCGACAGCAACAGGCAAAGGCTGCGGTAATTATCAGGCTTGCCGGTGCTGAAGGCCAGCTGTGCAGAGAGGCCCGGCTCACCTGTCCCATCAGGGAGGGGCCAATGGGGGGGGACAGATGGAGAGAAGGTTATAAACAGGGCAGCAGGCAGCAAGGGAGCTATGAGCTGTTGTGGTGCAGAAGAGCGTTGGCTGGTGTTCTGGCTTGGAGCCACTTTGCCTGTGGGTGAGTGACGGTTTAGCTTTCTCTACCAGGGAAGTGTGATGGTCGGATGCAGCTGGTGGCAAGGAGAGGAGATGGTTCACAGCCCTGGGGAGGAGTGGGAAAGCTTGTGGCAGTGAGCAGTTTCGCTGGTGAGTGAGCTCTGGTGCTTTCAAGGGTGGTTATGCAGGGCTGCAGGAAGGTGCTGTGTGGTGCTCTTGCATCCAGTAACTGAGCTTGGGGCAGAGTTTGAGCATCCTGTGGTGCAGCAACCCTGACAGAGCCAAGGGGGTGGCAGATGTGTGTCTGCACTCCAGTGCCAGCAGTGTGTTGGGTGCACGTCTGCCCTCAGTTGACTGAAACTTGATGGCTTAAGCCAAGGTCAGAACTGTTGCGTGTTGGAGAGGCTTCTACATTGTGCTTGGTCTTAAGTTGGCACTATCTGCTTAGAAACTATTTCTGATGGTAGACAGAGGAGTGTGCTAGTGTGGTATTGGCATGTAGATGCCATGATGGGATCTCTGAAATACATGTAATATCAGGTTAAGAGAATATGCAGGAATGCCACTTATCATCCAACTCCTCATTTCTTCCTAATGTGCCAAATCTGGTTGCAGTGGCTGTGTGCAGTAAGTGCCTAGCAAGAAACTGTATGGTGCTGCCTTGGAACTGTGAATGCTTTGGCAAACGAAAAAGCTGAGGTTAAGCTCTACATGACGCTTTCTTGGCCTGTGCTCCCAGCCTGAAGAGGAGGGTGCAGAAAAAGCCAATTGTGAGCATATGGTATTGTCTCTGCACACCCCTCTTCCAAAGCACTTTGGTGTTCAGCTGTTGGTAGCCTGACATCTTTATTTATCTTGCTGTTGCTGTTTCTTTTTCTCACTCAAATCTGTGCTCAATAGATTATTTTTTAATAAGAAAAGACAAGTAATAATGACTTCTCTATAAGCTTGTGGACGCATTCTGTTATCCCTGAGGAAGAAGTGGAGTGAAAATACCTTCTTTGTGGGATTCAGTTTTGTAGTTGTTGTTTTTCCAGCCAGTATGTGTTTGAAGAGAGTTAGCGGCTGCAGCATTTGAGCTTCTGCAGGCTTCCAGAGCCATCTAGGGAAAGGTCACGTTTCAGCTGTTACCACCTTGAACTGGCAGGAGAGTACACAGCTTTGAATTGGTGCTGACATCCAGGGTGTGTGCATCTCTCCTGCTGGTGGGAAAGTCTCAAAGGAGCTTATCCTTGTCTCTGCCATCAAAATAAGGTGCTGAATTTAAATCAGTCTGGAGGCAGCCCAAGGGTTTATATGCCTGACGAGCAGTGATTCACTTTGAAAAGAATCAACCTCTTTCTCTATGCCAAAAATAAAACAGTAGGAAGAGCAACGGGCAAGTAAGGCAGTAAAAATTTCTATCACCTGCTAAAGAAGTTGTGGGTTGTTGGCATTCTAACTCTTTAATAAAAAGTAAATTAAAAAAAAACTTACTCAGTGGTTTTGTAATGTGAATATCTACAGCAGATGTCACGAAACATCATGGTGAAGTCAAAATATTACTCAGGCCCTGCAGGCACTCAGTGCTTCTCACTTTCGAAGGAAACAAAAGTGGATTCCAATGATGGCTGTTTGGGGAACACTGTGACTGTGGAAGAATCACTGGCATCCAATGTGGGGTTAAAAAGAACCCAGGAAACATTTCAGTATACTTTAGTGATAGGAACAGCAGGAGTAGAGGCAGCCTCAAGGCTTTCTCATGCTTTGCAGTTGTTCCTCTTTTCAAAAAACATTGTGCAGCACTTAAAAGCAGGATGGTTGTAAACTAATAGCAAAACTACATGTTTAGTGGTAGTAGTAGCTTAATTTGTCAGGAGACTGAAATGTGATACACACACGTGCCTCCCCTTTCCCCCCAAATATTGCACGAGTAGCTCCAGAAGCAGCCAGCTGCAGAAGGCACAGCACTGGCTGGTGAGCCTGTCGGCTGCTCAGCAGAGGGAAACCAGCGGCTTCCCCGGGGAATGATCCTCACATCTGCGACATCCTCGTGCTGATTTTGTCTGTCCTGGCTGCACAAGCCCAAAACTAGGCCCTGCTTCAAATTTCAGATGCATGGTTGCTAATTTCAGTACACACAATCTTAATAAAGAAGTGTCATTAGTTACATAATGTGTTTACTGTAGAGTTCCGTGGGTAGGAGATGGAGAGTCCAAGCTGCAGAGGGCTGCTGCCAACTGGATGGCTCAGGCTGTGATTTTGTCAATTACTGTGTTTCCTATTTATGTATGTACAAAGCAGAGATGAGAAAATTCGTCTGTGTCCTAATTGCCTTAAGCTTTTAGCAATATTTATGGACTCTGTGTAGACTTTCAGGAGATGAGTAATTAAATTTCTACATCTTGTTAAATGTGTTTTGTAGCATCTTATCTCTTCCTGCTTTAAAGAGCTTCCTTGTTCAGTCTTGAAAGCACTTTCCAGTAGAACTGCTGAAGTTTAGAACAAATATTTTTATGCTAATGGTAGCACATTAACCTCACGTTAAGCTTTGCTCCACCTTCCTCACTTCAGCTTATCCTCAAGCCTTGTTCTGTAACACCTCTTGACATTTTAAGATGAACTGTGGATACTAAAGATTATTAAATCGCTCCCACTTGAATAAATAGGAGCTTTGCCATTGGTTCCTCTGGAAATAGGATCAGGACTGGAATAGATGCATGCAATGTCTTGTAAGACATGCTACTGTACTTTCTGCCTGAGCAAACAGGACTCTGAGCACCTCAGAAGCTTGTCCTCCAGTTCTCTGCCACACACATGCTCCTACTCGATCAATGGGCAATTGAAGCAGTTTGCGATGTCACGAGGATCTTCATGTTAATCTGCTAGAAACAAACTCAGCAACCCTGCAACAGGAGTGACCAGGAGACTCCCAGCCACAGGTGTTAATCACACCTGGGTATAAATGAAAAGGCATTAAATCCATGAAGGCACCCAATTAATTCATAATGAGCTGGTGCTGCTGCTGTAACCAACTAATGCTAGGAAAGAGCTTACAGAGGTGGCCAGAGCTCTTGGGTTTTAGGGTCTACAGACACAGGAAATATTGCTGTGATTTAGATTCAAACTTTACTTAAGCTTTGTTTAAATGGCCATCACAGGGGTGGAAAAACTGAAGCGTAAGGTCTTGGTTTTCTGGAGTACTGTATGTAACTGAGGTATTTCTGATTACATGTTAAAACTACCATATCCCCCCAGCTCAAAATGTCCTTTAATCAGGGACAGGAAAAGATGTCATGTGCAATCCCGGGACATATTTTTTTTACCCAACTCTCACCCCACCAGGAAGTGTGCTCTGCAGTACTGGGGCATACAAACATGGAGCTATGCACCGAGGGGTTGTGTCCGCTGGCACTGAGCCTGTCTCAGGCCTGTGCTTCAAAAAAGCTAGGGTATGTGTTCATGCCCTGGTTTATCCTGCTCCTGCAGTTTACCTCAAGACAACCAAAATGAGGCACTTCTGTGAAAGCAATCTCTAAGGACCCATCCCCCACAGACCAAGTGCTTTTGATTTACTGAATAAGCAGAGGAGGAGGAGAAAGTGCAACCCATGGCATCGTGCCCTGCCTGTACTGTCACTAACTGACCAACTCAGTAGAAAGTGTGGTCATGGTTATGTTTCTCTTCTAGCCGGAACCTGTGGGATCGGACCCAATGATCTCTCGAGGTCCCTTCCAACCCCTACAATTCTGTGATTACTTTAAAGCAGCTCAAACTTGTGTGTTTTGACCCTCCCTCTGAAGGCCAGCCCCCCGCAGGCCTAATACCTGGGCCTGGTTTCCAGCCCCATTCACATCACGGGTGTTTTCAGTGGTGTGAGCAGCGGGACAAAGATAAATAAATGCCTCTGTCCACTGAGCAGTGACCTTGCTAAACGACAGCAGGTACCCTGAGCATCTGTTGTAGGCAGTGCTGGGCCTCCTCGTATGGCATCATCGCAGGAACACGTGTTAGCTCTGGAGGATTGATGTTGCAAGGATCAGCGCAAGGACATTTCAATGAGAGAATGAATAATTCCTTACTCTGATTATGATGATTAACTCTGTTACGTCAGCAGCCTTTGGCACAGCCAGTGACAGCAGCAGATTTCATATGGGAAAAACCTAATTCAGGAGCCAAGAACATTAAAGGGGAATTTTGTGAGGTTAAGTACTAATATCGATACATGAACTCCCAAGCAGCTCCAGTCCTGTGTATGCGCAGATATGCACATACTGTCCTCAATCCTATATAGGACTTTGTACTGATGTATAACTGCTTTGTATTTGAAACATCAGCCAAGGTAAAACCTGGCACTGGTGCTGGAACTGACCAGCCACAGATGGACTCGCCCATGGAAGTTTTTGGACCACATGACGTTGAGCAGAAATTCTATCATAGGTGCCAGTTTCACAAATAAGTAATTGCTGTTGAATCAGCAGGCATCTGACTTCCCTCACTTCATGCCTGGCTTTGCAGAAGTCTGATCAAGACATCTATTGGGTACATGATTTAAAATGATAGGTCTTTGCTAGCGCGTGAAACTGGCCTTGGAGTCGCAGTTGTTGAAGGGGATTTGGCTTTCAGACAGTGCATTAATTGGTTTCCCCTCCACTTCTGAAGGCAAGCACTTGATGCACAATGGTGGGGTCATGTCCCTCTCCAGTGACATTTTTTCCCCCAGCTGCCATAACCCAATTGTGTTCTTTGTCAGTTTGTTTTGCTCTTGGATGGATTCCTGCTTGTGTCTTTCACGCATGTGGTATGAGAGGCGTTTTAGGAGGGACACAGACAGGCTGGGTTCCTCAATCCCACTTTGTTAGGAAATGCTCATTTTGCAATCATTAAAAATTATTCTCAGCAGAGTATGCTCTGCCAACATATGACCTTTAGCTGTTAAGAAACAGTAGTGCTGCACAGCTAGGTAATTCTATAATCAGGTCAGATATTTGACAGATAACAAGAGCACGCTCTCCTGCCTTTAAGCATGGCATTTAGAAAGCTGGACTGACACTATCGGGGGCTGCCCTTGAATCTCCATCTGTCTGCTGTTAAAATCTCCACCCTCTCAACATTCTCCTACAAGAGAAAACTAAATGCTATCACTCAGATGTGTGGATCAGTAATTATATCATGTTGACTTCCAAATCAGAATCCTTGCACACACTTCTGCAGGTGTCACCTCCTCGGCTCAGATGCGCAGATCGCTTGCCTTGTGCCAGCACGTTTGCACAGGACAGTGTGTGGATCCCCTGTGTCTTTCTCATCTCATCACTTCAAATACAGTGGTTGTTGCCTATCAAATTTTTATTTCTGTATCACATGCAAGGGATGGTGTTGATGGCTAGGCATGGAAGAAACCAGTCTCCTTCTGACCTAATGAAAAATTCTTACTGGTTTTAGTGGCAGAGAGGATACACCAACATTTTTGTTACAGTAAAATTTTTTATGATCTGGGGTACACTTGTAATGACCATATAAACCCCCTGTGATTAATACCTAACTAAAATGCTGAAAGATAATGTTCAGGTACATAAGAGAACTACATTGATCTGCCTTACCTACATAAAGAGAACTTATTTTAGTGTCAATTTACTCTTTGTATACAGCCTGCTTTCCAATTATTCAAGGGAGATTGATATTTATGACAATTTATTAAGGGAATGCAGTTGACTTTTATTGTGCAGACAAAAAAAAAAACCAGTCACCAACCCACCACTACATTAATTTTATGAAACCAGTTAACTAAATCATTGTAAAAAATAACTTAATTTCTGATGAGCAAATGGAAGCAAGTTGCACGGGTCTCCTGTGTTCCTGTACTGATAGCTGAAAATGGCATTGAACCATTGTGCTCAGTAACACAAGGACAAAACCAGTTCCATTGCTTAGGGGAATAAATATATTCCTGTTTTCTCTCCCATCCCCAAACCCAAAACTGGTTTACAAAAACAAAAAAGAACCAAAACACACCCTCACTTGGAGTTACTGCAGAAATCCCACACTTAACTCCCTAACTTTGATATGTAAGTACCTGATACAGCGATCCTACTGGCATGTACACAACTGAAGGGAAGCACTGCTTGGCTCCTTCCAAGGGTTCTTAGCTTGCCAGCATACTCAGTTTAATCTTCTGGTTCCTCATAGTGTGCATACCCACTAGCATAGGTCCTTCCTAAATTCAAATTGCTGAATACATCTGTGGTCTCGGTATCGGAATCCTTCCCTCCCTCATCATTGTCGTCATCATCATCATCTTCTGCTTCATATTCATCATATTCATCCTCACGGTCACCTGCTTCTCTGGCCTTGCTGGAGGAGAGGTTCTTCCAGTAGGCATCATAACCAGAAGCTCCATCTGCATCTTCACCTCCAGTCTGTCGGCCAAACTTCAGAGAGCGTGCTGCAGGCAAAGAAAAGTCATCATGTTCTCACCCCTCGACAGCAATTTGAGCCGTGCACCTGACATTTCTCTGCTGTCTTTTCTCACTGCTCAGCAAAGAGCAGACAATGTTAGACAGTTTTTTTCTCAGCCTGACATTTTCAGATTTAATCCTTACTCTGACAGAACCTTTCTGCTACACATAGTCTCTCCTGCTGCAGCCCAGTCTGTATAAAAAAACCACTGGCCCCAGAGTTTGGGGGTAAACCTTTGGTACTCTAGCCAAGAGAACCTGCACTGGGATGTGCTTTGCAGGCACAATACGTACTGTGATTTATTCAGGAGTGGGTGAGGCAGATGGCGTGCGTGTCATCAGATTGCACCTTGAAATTCATCAGCCAGCTTCTTGCAGATGAAAGAAAGGCTTAAGTAGCAGTTTGGGGGGGGTTTTTTGCAACTTTTCCATAACTAAAATCCCAAACTAAACAAAAGCTTTCACTGTATTGGAATTAGTTAATGATAAAGAGAGGCTGCTCAGCTCTTCAGAATGAGAAACACAAAGTTCTTCCCAAAAGAAATACAGCAAAACTTTGTGAGGCAATTGAGAGTAATTGGACTCTACTCAGTGCTGCTGTGCAGAAGAGCAGTCGCCGATGGTACCGGTATTGCTTGTTAGCTAGAGAAGCAGGCTTACTTGACATGCTCAGATCTTTCGTCTGCTGAGTCTCATGGCCACACTTAGGGCAGGGAGGCTCTTTTCCTTTTTCCTGCTTGAAAACCTTACTTCGCACATGATCGTCACAAAAACAAGCCTGTGGGGTGAAAGGAGAATGAAAAGGCTAAATGTTTCAATCACAGAAGCACAGTTTTCAGCAAGAAGCAAGCAAAAAAAGTGTCTAAGTGCAGCAGGATTTTCTGCTTGGGATTAAAGTTTAATGAGCTCTATCTGGAGTGGAACTGGAGTCTGCGCACAGAGCGACCACTTCTGTGTGGAGCATAGTTTTGTGGCTTCCTGGGGAAGAGGCTGGATAAAAGCGCTGATAAACAAGTAGAGGAAGTAACATACTCAAGGAGTGGAGTGCAGTGCTGCCCACAAGGAAGGAGCCTGGCAAACTTTCCTTTAACTTGACAAGCTTAAATAAAACGCAGATGTATGCCAGAACATAGCTATGCAGTGACCTGAAGGCAAGAGCTGGAGATCGAAATCTCACATGATGAGCACCAGGGTGCCAGTGAAGGTATCTGGAGAAAGGAACAATTTGGAATGTGAAATTGATGCCATGGGAGGCTGCAGGGAAACACATGGAGGGTAAGAGCAGGCAATGAACCAGCACCTGGAGAAATCAGGGCACAAATGGTGATGGAGCAGGTGGCACTTCTTATACAGAATTACTTCTGCGTGTGTAAAAACAAAAGAAACCTGATGTCAACAAATTAGCCTGTGCATCTGTAAAACTGGGTTAGCTGTGGAGATGACTTCTACTGGATCCAGGCTGTAGTGTTTTCTGGTCAGATTATCACTTAGTCTTGTTTTTTTTTTTTAAAATAATCTTTAATTGTCTTAATTTTATGCTGGATCAAAACACAGTCCAAAGCCTTGGATTCTGCTCAAGCCCAAGGATTTTTTTTTTTTTGCTTTGAGAAGGCCCAAAGATGGTACAGCCCCAATTTAAACACAGAGCTGGATGAAGTGAAGAGCACCTCACCTGGCATAAGGATGCACAACACTGGCATGTGCTTAGCAGATGAGCACCAACAAAAGCCCTCTTATTGCCCATAAGTCTGCCCCCAGGCTTCAGAAACTGATACAAATGGTGAATATTCTTTTTAATAATGCAGGAAGAACACAAGGAGGCTCAATACCAGCCTTGGCAAGTACAGAGAATGAGTTTAACGTCATAGCTACTTGCAACTGTCTTTACCTTACAACGCAGGCATGAATGCTGCCCAAGCCTGTTACAGGAAACACCTGTTGGAGAAATCAATATGTAAAATTCAGTACTTGGAAACTGCAGGTCTGTGATGCTTTTAAAACCTTGTAAACATGTGTCATAACGTAACCCAGGCATTTATTTTTAATTCCCCGACACAACTGCACCTTGGCAACATGAAGCAGTCCTTTTACCGTGCAGTACCAATTCACTAGACTCTTTTCAAGTCTAAGCCTCCTTGCAGTAATGTAGTTTGACACAAAAATAGAAGTTGAAGAGGGGGGAAAGTATAACTATTTCTCGAGTTTCCAAACTTTTAAAAAAACCATCAGGGAAGACGTCTCGGAACCAACTGGGTATTAAGTGATCATCTCAATCTCCCTTTTCTCAAAATGTCAAAAGAAGGAGCACCAGCATTTTACAGTCACTTTAAACAGTGCCATGGCAGCCTTCAATACCTTTATCTCATTCAAATCAAATGCAAGAACACTTTAAAGCTTGCAAACTTCCGAACCCAGAACAGGGGGTTTTATGTCTGTATTTTGTCATGTCATCTGGAAATGTGCTTTATTGCCCAGAACTTCATATGAAAACCTATTTAACTCTGTTAAAGAACTGCAGCTGGCACATGAGCTGTGAAGAACAGAATCAGCATGCAAAATCTAAGCTGTCTTGGAGCTTCAAATCGGTTTTTTTACCCCACTAGAGGGAGATGGCTAAAGGCAACCACACAGGAACGAGCAGCAACAGAAAACTGGGTGAATAGTTACTCCCCAAGAAGCAGTAACATGTATTTTATCAGTCTCTGTGCAAGTACTTGTTCCCTTACACTCTGCCTTACCCCTGTGACAGTAAAGTTTTTGAATGTGAAGCAATAAATATCATGATTTCTCCACATAAGCCGGACAGCCATGGGATTTAGTGCTCTGTCATGTGTTTAAAGATGGAATTGAAAACACTGATGCATATACATAGTCGAACATTTATGGAGTATCTGCACTTTAAAAACCTCCTCCAGACAGTGATGGAAAGTATCTTTTTCACAGCTAGAATGGGATTTAGAGTACAATTGTGTGACTGCATTTCAAGTTCATGTATTCTGTGAAAGTTCAGGCTTTATAATCTTGTTACCACACAGTGACAAAAACCCTGCTTCTGTACCAAGACTGCACTGTGCCACAAAACGTTGAACACAGTGCTCAAAATAGCAATTTCTTTATTCAGGGTGTGACATCACATCTGTGAATTAAAAGCTTCCAACAATTGCTGAAAAAAAGAGTCTTGCAGAACAGCTGTCGCAGCTTCAATATTGCTATACAGGAAGATGTTCTGGCAGAACACATCAGGGGAAGCTAATCGAGGCTTAGAAAATAGCTGGCTGGGAAAAAATGGATGGGAGATGAAAAGGAGGTAAGATATTTCTGAAGACAGACTATTAGCTTAGAAATCAAAAAAATCTGAATTGAGAAATCAATTAGGACAAGAGATTAGGTAGTTCTGAAGAAAACAGTCTTATACATGATACAGAACACCTTGAATTTCTATAATAAGGATTAAAAAGTCATAATAGTTAAAACATGCATACATGTTTTGGAAAGGACAAATGCTTGTCTTACGGGATAACCTAAATAGTATCGAATGGTAGGTAGAAAATACCTCTACAAGAGATTAGTTACTTCAGACAGGCAACATGCATGGTCTTGGTTTGTGTTCTGTTTTTTTGTTTGGTTGGTTTAACTACCCTTGAAGTTTCCCTGTTTCAGCCAGAGATGAGTAGTGGACTATCAAAGCCAGACATGATCATCTTGTCCTCAGACAAATACTGGTTTCTGTCCAAACAATTAATGGGAAGTTCAAAAGGACTTAAAGACCTCAGCTACTTCTCCGTTACTGAGTAAAAGTGGACATGTATCAACATTTGATACGTTACTCACGTGTCCCAGTGGTCAGTGGACTAACACACTGAAGAAACTAACAGTGAGCTCATGCTGCTCTGGATGAACTTCTTTACCTCCTTCTATGCTCACCCTGTCTCACTGGGTCAGACGATGACAGCTGCTTGAGTCACGGCCTTCCTCAGGACTTGCTGCTTCCACAACATCAGCAGGTGCAAACCCTTCACCAACACACAGGTCATATGCAGCAGTCTGGGGAAGCTTACCCAGGCTAACACAGATAGTACTATTTAAAACAGCTGTTTTCCATGGGGAGCAGGTATCTAGGAATAGCTCCTCATGTGGTCATAAGAGGAAGATTGCTCCTTCTTGCCTGCAGAGCTTTGTGGAGTAAAAAAAGCCACATCAAAACAGTTCCAGTAGTTTTGCTGCAGTCCTGTGACTTTAGAGGCTGCCAGCTCCTGCGAAGGCAGCTCCCTGTGGGAGGCCCCTAAGCCAGGCAGGGACACAACAGCCATGTACAATCTGGTGTGGAGAAAGGTCAGAGACAAGAGCTCCAGCCTGGATAACCGGGTGTCAAGGGCAGGCACACAGGAAAACAGGGCTGTTCCTCCAGTGGTGGCAAAAGCTATTTGGAAAAGGTGATGGAGTGTATACCAGAGCAGAGAGGAAGCGACTGGAGAGTCTGCTCAGCAGCACTGAAAGGGGCTATGAATAACTCACATTTAAACGTCTCTGCTTCCAGAACTTGGCAGCTGGCTTGATGTTCAAACTGATCATCTTCACAGAGGAAATTGTGGCAAAAAGAGCAGGCGAATATTCTGCCTCCTAAAAGATTTATCAAGGCAAAAATAATCAGCAAGGACAAAGACATCAAGTTCTGCTCTGGAAAAAAATTAGGCAGTAGTTTTGACTGAAGACCACTTCTCCCTTCTGTCACAAATGCTTCAATGAAGCCCTAAATTAGACACTGCCATCCATTACTGCACTGAAAAATGCCATGTATCCTACCATACAAGACAGCATAAATATAAAGCAAGTATTATTTCTAGTCCTTCTCTTCATTTTGACTGTGGCATTAAGTGTTTTTCTTAAATCAGATCACATTTTCTCCCATCCAGGCTCCTTCCCTCCCACCCCTTGCTTCTTATGCGCACTTGAAACAAACCCTCTGAAAGATTTCAGAGATCAGTATGCTAAACAGTCAGGAATCCAAATACCTGTACTACTGCAGATGCATGGAGTGGGAATGGCAGAAAATTGAGTGTTGACAATCTGATGTAGTGCTTAATTACATGAAGCACTGGGCTGATGGGACAGTTAATACTCTAGATTACGTAACCATCCCCAAACTAAGCTCTGTATGTTCCTGAGCAGGTCATTTACATTCCCCGCTGCATAATGGCTATTTTTAAAATTGGAAGAATGCCTTGCTTGGAACAAATGCACTGCAAAGAGTAATAGGTGAAGATTAAAAACACTGTGAAGAATACAGGTACAATAACTTAAGCAATGTGAGGAGAAAAGTATCGTTTAGATTCTCTTATTTTTACGAGTGAGCAACCTACCGTGGTCCCAGACGCTTCTTTCGCACTCGATACATTCTGCATCTGCAAGAGGGCAGATACATGCGTGTGTGCTGAGACACTTCCTCCCATGACACACCCAGGCTTCACAGAAATCACAGATTGCCCCCTGCAAGGACAGAAAGACACCATCTTGGGACTTCTGCAATGCCTAGAGAGAGACTCTTACTCCATAACCCTCAACACATCCAAGTGGGTATATCCACATTTGCCCAGTGGGTTTGTTCCAGTTATACAAGACAGTATCAGCCATATTTGTATCCCTATCAAGCTGCTCCACAGTTATACAAGTTATACAAGACAGTTCCAGTTATACAAGACAGTATCAGCCATATTTGTATCCCTATCAAGCTGCTCCACAATTCATCTTGTTTGTTTGATAGTCATTTCTGCAGGATTAAAAACGATGCAAAAATAACATGGCTTTCTCCTTTTCTGTTTTCTACATTTCCTGTCTTAAGTCTTCCGTGTGAAAATGGTGTCCTCCAGCTGAAACTGAGACCCATAGATGGTAAGTGTTCTGGCAAAAATAGAGTGTCCAAAGACCTGAAAAGTGCCACTAGATTCTTACAGCTGAGATCATTCATTTGGGCTTTAAAACATGGTATGTAAGAACAAGAGCTCCACAGAGAGCAAAGATCAAATAACTCATTAGAAATATATTAGGCTCTTTAATTTTCATTTCAACTAAAAGAGCTATACATCAACTCACCCTTAATTGTAGCATTTAAGAAGCCTCCTCAGCCCATATGTAACAAACTACCATGTGCATTACATGCACACAAAACTAAGAAAACAATGGTGAATCCAAATTAAGTGTTGATGAAAACACTGCATCAGTGAAAGCACTGGAATGAGTTTAGGAAGTTCACACTGGCAAGGCCAGCTGTGTTACTGAGAAGCTGACTGCCGACTAGAGGCAGAAGCAGGACAGATGTTTAGTCAATACGGCATTTAATCCAGAGGCTATGATGTTATACCTTGCTATCTACAAAGGAGTAACTAAGTTGTTGTTCTAAGAAGAAAAACTCAAAGGCCCAAAGCTATGACTGTCTCTAAGAGCCTAGATTATTTTATTTTTTTAAAATAAAATCCCCCCTCCCCGATGCCACGGAATAAATTCCTCTCTGTGATCTGGATGGTCTCTGCAACACTGAGAGGACAGCACCAAAAGCCTGCTGTTTTCTACAGAATGATTGTAGATTTTAAGGGAGGCTGGGACCTGGCTGTGGGACGTGTAAGCTCCAGCCCTGTTACTGCATGTGTTTACGGCCTGCCACCAACACAGATCTCTTGTCATCCAGGACGTGTTAGTTTGCAGCTGAAACTAAAAACACTAAAATTGGTTTCCAGTATAAGGGAAGAAATCAGTTTGGTAAGATGAGGAAAAAGAACTTGGCGTGGTACATGGTACCATTAGACAAATCTGGTTTGTCTCTTTTCATAGAAGAATCTCACAGTGCAAAAAAGGCTGTAATTTTGTATACATACCACCATTGCCAGTCCAGTACTGTATACACCAGCATGTTTTATGACACAGTCTGAAGACTTCATCATGCATTTGGTTTTTCCTGTTTGGAAAAAAAGGCAAGCAGCCAGAAGAAAACAATGCAAAAATTACAAATAAGTAAATGTTCACCTAAGAGCAGTATTTCAACCCAAGTGCCTATGCTTAATTGTAAATCTAGGTAACAATAATGCAAAAAAAATGTCTGCAACCCACCCTCACATCTCCCTTAGATCAAACTAGATTTCCAGCCAAATCCTCTTGCCCCAGTTCTGAGATTATAAGGCAATGTGCTGTCTTGCTCTGCGTTTTGAAGCACCGGCAAGAATTTAAACTGCCAAAACAAACTGAAGAATGAAATTATGGTGAAAGTCAAGCAGTGACATCTTGAAAAGTTGCATTTAAGGAAAAAAGTGCACCTGATGATTTAATTACTTACAGGTACTTGGATGCTTGGGGTTTTTTGGTGGGGGTTGTTGGTCTTTTTTAAAACCATATAAGAGATTACTTTCTAGACAGAATCATTCCCCTTAAACACAGGGAATGGGTAGAAGAGCCAGTCTGCACATAAGTCATTCTGACACAAGCAAGCAGTTAGGGTGACAGCTTTCCCCTACTCCTTGCCTCTGACATAAACAGCTCTACCAGAAAGATCCATGCTCTGTGTGCAGTTACTCAAACAAAAAGATCTTGTAGTCAGGCCAGGGTAATGGAGTGTATCACTGCTTTAAGCTGCCCTGCCACAGACCCCTCAGTGTCCCCATTATTGCCTGCTTGGAGAAACCAACAAAAGGGTGCTCCCTGCAAACCCGTTCAAGAGCTGAGAAAACCAAGGTGTGCTCTGAAAACCTAACTAAATCTCAGAAGATTTTTGTATTAAATCACACCTTGGATACTAAATGGCTCTTTAAGGTAGGACCAGTAGGGGGCTGAGCTGGGCAACGTGAGGCAGTGGGGGTATTACTGGGTCTGGAGCATTACAATATGGACACCTTGCTCCCATCCCTCAAGGAACTCTCTGAGACACCTGCTGTTATTCACAGGGGCTGTCCCCAATACTTGATTAAATGCCAAACAGCTCTCCTGATCTTTCTCTTAGAAAACCCTGGGACCCAATATAATTTTGTAATTGTTACTGGGAATGCTTTTCCTCCAGAAATATACTGCAGGTCAAGGTAAATTCAACACACAGGAGTCAACATTAGATGACTTACAGTACACTGTAAGATAGACAGCATGTTTTTAGTACTTCACTGCATGATGACAGGAGGAAGACATACGAAGGATGACACGCCGCCATTGCGCACTGGCAGCCTGGCTTCCAGAAACACTCAGTATCTGCAGGTCCCAACAAAGGCACTGGAAGCTGCAGAGGTCAGCAGCTCTGAGAGTCAAACTACAGAACAGCCAAACTGCTTAATGACAAATTGAAAATCTGCAAGGATGATTTCAAACCGTAAAGCAAGCTTCACCTCAAAGTACAAAATTCTTACCGGTGTTCCCTGCAAGCAAGCACCTGATTATTTTTTTTTAAAGGGCATTTCAGCCTGATTTGGAGCTGAGTCCTGTCACTTGGGAGTCCCTCTCTTCTGCTTTCAAGACATCAGCCTGCTAGCACATATAACTAACACAAGCAGCATAGGACATTACAAAACCGTGCAAGATGAGTAATGTACCGCTGCTTTAATTGATGCTAAACTGATCAGAAATCACACCATCCATAAAAAGCAGTATTTACTGGCACCTTGCTGGCAGCCAGAGTGTTTTTCACTTTGCTGCTGTTATGAAACAACACTCCATGCGGTCAAGGTGGGGAAATGGTCACCTGGATGTTCTCAAACCTAAAAGGCAGAGAGACAAATTCTTCCCAAGATCAAATACTGAAGACAAGCCCTATGAGCCAGACTTGCAAAGTTCTGGGGGGCCAGAGGCATACGCATTAGCACATGGTCAAGCAAGATCTCAGGGAGGATATTCACAGCAGACTGAAAAGGTCCTGCTCCAAAAATCACAAAGGTACTGTAACTGCTGAGAGTTTAATGCCACCAAAAGGACTGTGGATAGCAGTTTTGTTCATTATTTCTACTCACCACATTGAGCACAAATAGGTAATTTTTGAACGGAGTTACAGAAGTAGCAAAAAGCTCTGTTCTTCTGTCGTCTAGGTGCACGGGGGGCAGGGGAGAAAAAGAAAGTAAGCATTAAAAAAAGGCCTGTGAAATGTTTTAAACTAATGAATATTAAACTACTGGTTTCAGAAGGGGAAAAATACTTACCTTTGGCATTTATCACATTCCTAAAGAAAAGAAATTAAATACTGGTAATTATTTTTATTCTAGGTAAAATACATAAAATTTACAGACCCCCTCAGAGACTCTGAATTAAGTTTGGATTAGGAACCAAACTTTCTAGTCAAGTATTATACCTCTGATGCAAATGTAACCTCAAATATAAAGGAAAGATGTCAGGAAGAATGACATTCTACTGGCATTAAATACTATATATTGGTAAATACGCATTTATACAGTCCATGTATTATCACTGGTTTTACATAATTTAGAATCAAGTATGGTGATATAAAATACTGTGTTATTTTACCATTGAAGCATTACAAGGATGTTTGGCTAAATCTATGTTGGCTCTTGAAGCCCTTATCTGCTTTTCACGTTCACGACGGTTCTCGGCTTTCTTACGAGCTCCAGTCTTCTTTTTAGGCATTTTTCACTATCTGTGGGGGAAAAACATATGAATGCACACAAATGTATATATATATATATGTAAGTACATGGCTGCACAGGACACATCCAGCATTAAAGCTGGATCCCAGAGTTCCCACATTAACTGTGCTTCATCTCCATTCATCTCCTCTTCTGAAAGTTTCTTCTCAAATAAGAGACCAGGTCCTTGGAAAAGTCATGCCATGAACCAGGACGAATCTTGTGATCTGGAAAGGACTTTACTGTCTTAACCTCTGCACCAAACTATCTTTGAAGTGTTTTGCCTTGAAAAAACAAATCTTTTGTTTGTGATGGATCTCTCTGGTTTTGCTTTGCCTTGTCTATTTAATAAGGACAATATTCAGCTCATTTTCTCTTTCACTTCGCTCTCTCTCCTCATGCTCACTAACTCCTTCAATCAGTTAAAAAGCATTCTTCAGGTAAGTGAATCGTGGGGTACTGCAAAAATGCAAATTTCACACTTCATGAAGGCTTAGAAAACAAAATGTCATTAGATAGATTTAAGAGGTATGGCAAAGGGATGTTTGTACTGCTTATTTATCACTCTAGCACATTAAAAATAATGAAGAGATGAACATGCACTGCTCTGAAGGTGCCACTGCTTCCCAAGAAGGGTTTACGCTGATTTAATTCCATCTGGTTCAACGCCTGTGTCTATTTTAACATCCTAGGAGGGAACCAATGCAATACAGCGGTGAGGCCATCAAGTAACAATCAATCAGACCACTGGTCTCTTTGTCATCTCCACAATGAACTCTGCAGTACTCACATACACTTAGTTTACTCTGCTTGTAACAAATTAGGCAAGTAGTATCCTGACTTGAAGAAATGGACAACTGAGAGATTGAAAGTGTGGTCTGATGTCTCTCGTCACACAGGCACTCAAGACAGACACCCTTCCTTATGCTTCATCTTCACCATCCCCTCATTTCTGCTGATGTAACTGTTGTTGGTGTCACATTCTACGTCAGATACAGGTTAAAAACAAAATCAAAAACCAACAAGCATCCCAAGGGCCTAAATTAGCACAACCTGATGGGGGAAGATATAAAGAAAGGGGCGGGAAGGGTATCTGCTTAGCAAGCATGGGAACAATGAAACAGCTAAGGACGAGGCAAGGACCTCTCCACTGACAAAAAATAAAAGGCTTATTGAATATCCTTCTAAACAAACAACCAAACAAAAACCACAAAACCAAAGACTCCCAAGTCTCTGGCCCAGGTCCACTTCATGCTGTAGCTACCAAACCATACCTCCCTGCAGATGAGAGATGAAGCTGGAAATGTTCAGCTCTTGTGTTTTGGTAGCTCACCACAGTGCTTCTGTTTTGAAAATCCTGCCTCTCTAGCAAGTTGCCCCAACCTGTATTGCACTGCACAACTAACCCACAGGCTTTTTAGCTACAAGTACACCTAACAGAGCTCCTTGCTCTGCCTTGGATTTCTAAAGCTGCAGAAATACACTTTTAAACAATTATAACTGAGAGGCCAGTGTAATCTTAAAACCTCTATCTCCACTTAAAGAATTTGAGGACAATCACTAGCCTTGGGGCCTGGCAGAAACCAGCACACATGATGGGGCAGTTCTGCCCAGGTAAAGTTCTGCTGATTCCAGGAGGTTGATGGGTGGCTACATGGTGAACTGAGGAAATGGGACATACCTGCTCTACCCTCATCCTTAAGTCCAAGCACACGTGTGTGCTCATACCTGTAAAGAAAGCTGCAGCATCTACAGGCAGTTAATTGTAGAAGCTTAAACTTGGAAGAAAAATTAGTATATTTGTTCAAAAGTTCTTATAAAATAAACCCAGCAATCCTAACTTTCACAAACAAAGAAGTAGATTGTCCCCATTAAATACTAAAATTTGGTTTTGATAAGTGCACATAAATCAGTTTTCTCACCCTGTAGCATTTTGCACCATGTTTAAATTGTATTAGTGTCATCTTTTGTAGTCAAAATTGTATTGCTGAGTTGCCTGCTACCAACTGTCATTATTCTAAAGCGTGACACTTCTGACACTGGCAGTCGAAGATGAGGCTGCACAGTAATTTTCATGCTGCTTGAATGCTGATTCAACAACAGAATCTAATGGCTAGCATTTGTACCTTGACTTCTCTGCATTATCTCATAATCAAAAGCACCAAAATGACAAACTCTGTTCATGAAAAACACTGCCTCCATGCCTACTGAGGACAGAGATTAGGAGAAAACTTTAAGATGGTAGTTTTCAGAAAGATGTACTAAACTAAATAACAACACTGCAATGTTGGGTCGTTTGAACGAAGCTATCAACTCAGTCCAGGCCTTAAAACCACATCAAATAAATAACATCTTATAGATCAGTGTTCTAGCGCCCTTAAGATGTTTGTTGTCTTTACTCTTGAGTTGTAACTTTTTTCAGGATTTTACCCTCTTTTAATTTTCTGACTAGGGCTTAATAGTGTTGTGATGCCAGAAATTACACCAGTAAAAACTTTGTTTACCTGCAATTCCTTTCAAATCAGATGATCACACCTTTTAAAATCACTAATCAGTATTTAAAAGGTCTACCTCTACTTGTGGCAACGCTTCTGTAACCTCAGGCTGATGGATGGCCCAAAACTGTATTTAAGCACCACACCACCATTACCAAATGCTCAGTGAAGACCCAGTGGAACCTGTCTGCAGTCCCTGCAGGGTGTGCATGAGAGAAAAATGCCTCTGGAGGGCCTGAAATAATAGGCCCAGTTATCAAGAGATTGCCTGCAGCCAGCTCTGCGCCGAAGATCTACCTGCTGGAAAGACCTTGTGAACCTTTTGTCTTTTTGCTGAAGGCAGAGACTTACAGCTGTGCTAGCCCCCTCCTTTTCATCATTCATGAAGATGTTGTAGTAGAAATTGCCCAGAACAAGGTAGGTCCATGCTTGGTTCCCTCAGCCACAGAAGGTATGACCCGCTGCTCTACAGAGCATCAGAGCTCGCAAACTGGGTGCAGTTCTGCACAAGGCAGGGGGGGTGGGAGGGCTGTCCATTTGAAAATTTGGACTTAGAGCAAAATGCTCTTCCCAAGGACCTCATCAGAGCAGCTGAAGGAGCAAGTCTGACTCCAGTTTAATGGCTAAGGCTGCAGGACAGAAAGCACAGAATGTGGCTATCAGGAGGCTGTCTGTGAGGCGACCAGTAGTTCAGAGGAGAAGCCCTAAAACATGCTGTGAGTACTGGGTCCCTAGCACTGTCTAAGTTTCACCTACTGTGGTCTGGGTTGGAAGGGCCCTTAAGGATCATGGAGTTCCAACCCCCTGGATCTAGACAAGGTTACCCAGGGCCCCATCTAACCCAACCTTGAACACTGCTAGGGATGGAGGTGGAGGGAGGATGTTCCCCATGTGGTACATTCTTTGGTAAGGTAAGTGAGGCAAAGACAGCAGAGTTCCCACCACAGCACCAAAGACTGCTTTGTATATTTTACCTGATGGTTGAGCTATGTAAAACACATAGATGAGGTCTGATATCTGAATTTTGTTGAGGTTGTACCATGCCTGTGCCATTTTATTTTCCTCTCTTGGAACTTGTCCTTGATTAGGTCCCAAAGACATACACTAAGTTTGCTGCAGGCAATAAACCAGACTGCACCAGCAGATCTCTGGATCTTTTGTGCCATTCACAACATTCCCTTGTGTCAAGAATCTCTTATGCGATATGCTGTCACAAATGCAGCGTCCAGCTGTAACAAGCTATTCCCTGGGGAACAGGGCAATTGCTGGATTACTCTTCTCATGCCATGCAAGTACTACCACCCAGAAGTGGTCTTCCATATTTCAAGACTTCTTGTACTTGACCACCAAATAGGTTCTAACATATCCACCTTCATCAAAAGAGGAATCACAGTAAGTTTCCTGGGTCACATCTGATTCAGAATTCAAGCAACATCTGTTTTACCACTCTGCAAGCCTTATACAAGATTATAGTATTTTAAAAAGAACCTGCACTAGCAGTATTTCATACCTCTGGCATCCCAATCCACAACTAAATCATTTTCAAGGCGCTTGACTTCAGAGCTACTCCATCTCCCAGTGACAAGGGGGCTTAGCTACCTCTGACCGCTGCAGCTGAGGGCTGCTGTGTTATGAGGGCCCAGAGGTTTCCTCAGGCACGTCCCGGACTCATCCCCTCCTCTGGAAACGTCCCGTGTACCCGCCGGGATCGGCTGCCTGCCTTCCCGCCGGGATCGGCTGCGGGATCGGCTGCCTGCCTTCCCGCCGGGATCGGCTGCCGAGGGTGAGGCCGACGCGTTCCCAAGAACTGGTTTAGGGCTGTTAGGTGACGCGCCAACCGCGGCGTGTGTGACAAACACGTAGTGCGGGTTTCCAGCGCTCAGTATCTGTACTCTTTTCTTGAAGTAATTTTACCTAGGCCCCCAGCCCGTGTCGCAACACGTTTCCAACCTGGACCGCCGTTCTCCGTATTTCTCGGTACTTATCTCTGGGGAAGTCAGAGACCGCTTCGCTTGCACAAACGGGGAAGCCGCGGAGGACCGGGACCGCCGCCTCCCCCTCAGCTCCCCCCGGCTCGGCGGCCGTGCGGAAGCCGGAAGCGGCGCGGCGCGGTGCGCTGCCCGCCCGGCCGCGCGCGGCTAAGCGGGAAGGTTCCGAGGGCGGCTGTGTCGGCCGCGGTTGGGCAGGGCTCTTCGGGGAGCGGCCCTCTCCCCCCTTTCCCCTGACAGCGGGAGGCGCCGCGCGCCCGGCGGGCAGGCGAGGGGTAATTTGTGAGGGCAGGGGAAGCTGAAGGAGCTAAACGGGAAGGAAGCGGAGGCTGAGGGAGCCGGAGAGACCTGGGGCTCTGTTTGAGGGCAGTCACGGGTGCCTAAATAGCAAGTCTCTGCTTTCTCGCAGAAGTGCAGCGTCGGTGGGTTGTACGTCGAAGGGTTGGGACCCAGGGAAGGGCAAGATGCTTGCTGCGGGGAGAGGTGTTGCCAGAGTTTTGGAAGGAGACCTCATATCAAATGGTAAATGCGTGGATACCAAAGACAGCTCTCTGTCTCTGAAGCAGGAGTAGGTAGTGCCAGCACCTTGTGTACTACTGAGCACTTGGTATTATAACACAAACCGCATTTACATGTACTTGCATTTTCTTGAGTTTAAAAAAAAAACCACCAACAGCCAAAACTGTTCTCTCCACATATATGTGTCCTGAAGAGAATGATTTAAAAAAAAACCAAAAACTTTTGGTATTATTTTGGAGGTCCTGACCAAGGTAATCTTTCTCCACGCTTCAAGTATAGTGCTGGTTTCATTGTGGTTAGGAGATCATCAAAGAAGCTTTTATAAGCTGTTGGTATGAATATTACTTTTCAGTGGTTGTTCCATCCTCAGATTTTGTTTACTTCTGTGGAGATTGCCTTGCAATGTTCACTTGAGAGAAACCAAATGTTAGGGCGTAGTAATCGCAACAATTAGTTGTGATTGTCATTGATTAGGGTTGGCACCTGAAAAGTGATTTATGAGATCTTTAATTGGTGGCTCCATGTGCCTTCAAAATACTGTTTAATCTTTATGGTAGGAATACAGCATAGCTTAAAAAGGGCAGTGATATCTGTACCATAAAAAAAACCCAACCCTGTACTCAGCTCTGTCTCCCCTGAGGTTATATAAACTGACAATGGCCCAGGATAT
>VZTU01013749.1:12544-27480 GCA_013400835.1 Zapornia atra
CTCCCCCCCGCCCTTCCAAAATGAGGGCATTTTGTTACCCGGCTGGGGTCTTTTTGTGGCTTTCGCTTATGTCTGCTCTTCAGGGGCACTTCTGGGCTTCGAGAATAGGTTCCAGTGCAGACTTGTGCTTCGGGGAGTGTTTATGCTTATGCAGGCACCTGTTGGCCAGTAATACCTAAGTGAAATAGCCCTGCTTTCCATACCTATCGTTATGGTTGGTATTTCAGCCTCTTAGAAATGACCCACGACAGCTACAGGTGCTTTTCAAGCCGGTTGGGCTGGAGGCCTTGGCAGTTCTAGTGCTGTTCCGGAATCCCCATCAAAACTCACTGGGGGTCACAGCCATGCAGCTACGGTGTGGGTCAGTAGATACGGGATTAGTTTGTGAGTTCTGCATTTGTTTGGTCTCAAAATGTTGTGGGCTGTTTGCCCCACCTAGCAAATGTACTAGCCAAAGTACTGCTGTTTTAAGGGTGTTCAAATTCATCTTTACTACAAGTATGTTGAAGAGCTTTTAGCAGTCCAGTTTTAAATAGGTACTGCCATAAAATTGTCACCATAACATCTTAAGACATTTACTTGTTCAAGTTTGCTTATTTTTCAAAGAGAACGCTTACTGTCCTTTCATCAAGAACGGTGTGATAGACTAGTCATGTATTTCAGAAATCATACGTCTCCGTTTGAAAGTTCGAAATGGCGGAGATTAAATTCCACCACCTCATTTTAGGTGTCTGCTTGGTTTTTGACCACATCTAAATAAGCCATGAAGCCTCTAAATAGGGATGAATTGGGGATATATTAAGTTACATAAAGCTTGGGGTGTTTTGACCGCAGCTTCATGTCCTTCCTACCTTGGAGACTGTGCACTCCCTGGCAGAAAACTCCATGTGTCTCAGTTTTTATTGCTGGTGGGAAGTACTGAAACAATGTGGACAGTCTCTTCTAAGTGGAAAAAAAAAAAAACCAAACAAACAAACCAAAACCACAATTCCTCAGGATTTTGTTGTATTTCATGTAAGTGACATCTTACCAGCTGAGTTACCATGTCTGGCGATTTCCTGGAGTCCAAGGGACCATTTACTGCTATGGAAAATTGAGGAGCTGAGCTGGAAACATTAACCCATTCCAGCATTTAACAGTAGAAGGTCACAAGGAAAGCATACAAATTTACCATCAGCCTTTTTTTTCACTTTATGACATGAATAAAACAGAAAATCAACATAACTAAAGTGTTCGGTGTCTACATTATTATCTCTTATTAAACATCAAAGTCAGACGTAGGAACTAAAGACTCATTTGGTTTTCTAGCTGGCCCCTGTCTCTCTAAAAGAAATTAATGATCCTTTTCTTCCTTTGTTCCCCAGGTGCTAATTGGGTATCAGAGTTCTCAGTGCCCCCTTGCCCACAGGCGCTAGCTGCTTTTTTTTTTTTTCTCTCTGACAGTCTAATTGTTCAGCATAATTTACATTTTACTAAGAACAACTCTTTCTAACCTGTATTTGACTTGGATTTTGGTGTCACTCGTGATGAAGTCTGAGCTGAGTTTTGTAAGAGAAGATTTACAGGGAATGCGGCAGTTTTATGAAATCAAACAGTGTATCTGGTAACTTCAGGTCTTCCAAAAAGAATTTGCACTCCCAAATGTTTGTCATGGCCAAATCAAAAATGTTGAACTCAGCACTCTCTGAAACACCTCTCTTCTTGCATTACAGCAAACAGAAGCCTCACCAAGCAAACCCGTCAGTCAATCTCCTGGTTTAGAAAGCCAACTTTAGTTACTTTTAACTGTGTAATTCTGTCAAGTTGGAACCATTGTAGGCGATAAACTGCCCCCAGTGAATTCCACCTTGTTTCAATTTCTTCCCCTGTCTCTCAGTAGTACTTGGTTGCACTCTGCTTTCAAAGGATGTATCTCATTTGACAGTAGCATCGTTTGGATGAGTAGGAAGAGAAGGGTAGAAAGAGAAAGTGATAGAAAGAGAACAGCAATTAACATTTCTAGGAGTGACAAGGGTTCACAGCAAAGGGACAGTTTCTTACAGTTTAATTACTTTCTGTATCCATATATATAAAAATGTGATTCATGCAAAATGATGCAGTATTTTGATTCATTCATTTTTAATGAGGCTTCACTAAAAGATGGGAAAGAAGACCAGGCCCAGAACAATGTTTGTTATTTATGAGAGTATTTAGTTTTTCACCGCTTCATTGAATCAGTACCTTAGCACATAACTATTTAACTTTTAAACTTGATAAATAGAAAATTATTTTAGGATTATTTCACAAGAGTTACCATATAATTTGCAAAAAAGCATTTGGCATGAATTCTGGTTCGAAAATTACTTTGAATTGCAAATAATGTGCTATTTGCCCTAAAGCTTTATACAGTTCCTATTAACACTGAGTTTGTTTCCCCACAAATCTGATGGATGAAGAATGAGGGCAGAGTCCCACCAAGATTATGACATTTCCTCCTTTGGCTGAATTTGAAAACATGAAAGAGGTCTTTACCTACACGCTTTTTTTTGTAGCACTGCAGCAAACAGTTGCTTTTCTTTTCCCTATAAGTTATTTTAGGTAGCTATAACATGGAAGCCCTTGATGTTCTTTTAACTTGTTTCATTGGAATGCTGGCAAGCCCCAGCATATATATTCCTTGAGTGGGCTATTACCGCAGTTGTAATACACTTTAATAGAGGCATATGCTTTTTTTTGTCAGCGTAAATTTTACTATGGCCTGGAGCAGGAAAAGAGGGTATGTAGTATTTCTGCACTCTGACAGGTTTGATATGTAGGTAGTGGAAATACTTTAAAAGGAAGCAGACATCCTTTGAAGTTTAGACAAAGGTCTCTGTAGAAAATCTAGACATAATGTGATTGTAAATCTAATTATAGTAAACTGTCTAGAAAGACTTCATTTCAGTCAATCAGCCTGTTTTATTTTGGTTTCCAGTTTATCATGTCACTGCGATGCCTGTTTAGTAGGATCCACCTAACGAGGCAACCTAGTGCCTGAAGGGTCATCTTTCCTTGAAAGGTGCTGTTTGCTCTCGTCCAGCTTTCTGCCTTCAAAGCGGTGGAATCTCTTTTAATTCTAATTACAAAATCTGATATTGCTGGAATAAGCATTTAATGAGGAACAGGATATTCACTGTAGAGAAAACATCATACAGAATTGCTTTATTTGTTGGGTTGTTTTTTTTTTGTAAACTGCGTTGAGACACACAGGCCATATGGTTTTAACATATAGATCTGCAACAAATATGAAAAAATGGATCCTGAAGCATGTTCTGTCTTCACCTTGATTATTACAAGTATCAGCAATTCCACTGATGTAAATGGAATGAAATCAACTTTTAGCCAATATTGCTGAGTGCAGAGTGATGTAAAATGTGCATAACAAAGTGTATAAAATCCCTCTGCTTGTTTTTCCCTCATTACCTCCGAAACTATTGTTATCTGCTCCTTCTGTATCTCATCTTAAAAACTTGGATCCTGTGCAGCAAAGCCGTGCCTTTACTCACCGAGCAAAACGGCTGTTTTCTGGCAATTCAACTGATCCCCAGAGGGACAGAGCAGGTGGGAATTGCTGAAAAAAGTAACACTATGAAGGTTTGGTGGAGGAAGAGGTGAAAGTCAGGGAATAGAAGGGAAGAAAGCTGGGAAGGAGGGAAGGAAGATGGAGAAGCCTGTCCTGCAGTACTGCAGTCTTTTGATATGCCACTCTTTCCCTGTCTGCTTGTTAGGTAGATGTTTTAAATGAATGCTGAAATGGCAGTGCATCCTCTGCCTGTCTGTACAGCAGCAATTAAAGAGGTTTAGTGGTTTAGTGCTTCTGGAAGTGGCTACTGTCCCAACAACCTTGAAACCAAAGTTTACTTCACAGTGATGTGAAGCACAAATATCTACGGAGTGAATTTCCCTTTGTCATGCTGCTGGTATCTCAGGCCTCACTGGAGTGCTTGGAAAGATGGGAAGCTGTCCCTTCTCTGCTCAGTTTTTTATTTCTCTGCAAATGTTGACAGAAAATACTTGAATTTATGGTAGATTCTCTGTAAGTCTTTGAACATGTTTCAGCATTGGAACCAAACAGGCATCAGGCATCGACCTGTAAAGTCTTTGGTGATACCTGATCTCACACAGACAGCAAGTTTACCAGGGAGGCCGAAGATCTCTATATCCCATTAACTTTAGAATATTTAATTCATTGCATAAAATAAATCACATTGAGTGCAGCAGTGGAGAACAAGATTTAGTTTTTAATTTTCCTAGCTTGAAATATTTTAAATACCTTAATTGTAGTTGGAAAAAGTGGAAAGAGTTCCCTCTTTCTTTAGGCTGTTCATACTTGGCTTTGAATTCCAGTTTATTCTGAGAATCCTAAAAGGCATCAATTTATCAAGCTCGCATCCCTTGAATTTATAGTGCAGCTGCTGTGAGCTGCTAACTAGCTTTTAAGGCAGGAAACTCTGGACTGTCAATACCAATTAGAGTTAAATAACTTATGGTGCTTCCGTTTAATTTTCTTTGTATTTTTCCCGAGCCTTTAAGGACATAGTGCTATACTTGGAGGCACAACTAAGAAACTCTGAAGCAACCTAACCTGTGATTCTGTATGTTTATTTATAGGTACACATTTGTATATTAAGCACACGCAGAATCACATGACTTGTCTTTGAGGGTTTATATAGTATTCATGAAGTGCAGGTAGCAGAAGGATTTTTAAATGCTTTTCTGTGTCTAGCTGTAGCCCTTCCCACAAAGCCTAGGGACACAACCAGAGTTGCAATGAAAAACTATACCAAGAACCATTGTGGGCAACTACAAACAAAACTGGCGTTGCGCAGTTTAACTGTGCATTCCTGATCCCTGGTTAGGTGTTACAGCAGTGAAAGAAAAACCCAGAGCCAACATTTCTTAACCTACAGAGTAGTTACATCGACTTGGTGAGTACCTGATGTACCTCTTCCTTAAAGGCCGGTTTTCAGTTAACTTCCCCGTGTGCTGGAGACAGCGCGTTTTCCTGGAACGTAAGAGGACCACTAGGTGGGAGTATGTTATCTTTAAAGAGGGCTCCTACACCCCAAATATTTGTATTTTGAAGGAGCTCTACCCCTCCCTTTTCCCCGCATCCAGGAGTTGCACAAAACCATCCACACCATGTCGAATTGGTGATCGATTTGGGATTTTTCGATGCTCGCATCCACACTGGACGCTGGGGAGACGCTGCCTGCCCTGCTGCTCCTTCAGCCCAGGAGCACTCGAGCTGGGGCAGAGCAGAGGCAAAGGCTTACTAGAAGTTACACCACCCAGAAAGATCTCAGATCCAAACAAGGACAAGTGCTCTGCACAAGCTAGTTATGTAGAAAGCCCCAAGCACCCAGGCTACAAAAGTTTCAGAGGATCACTTTACTAACATACAAGCTAATTAAAAAAGCCTTGTTAAAATATATCAAAAGCCAGGCATTTGCAGGAGAGAGAACCGACAAATGGTAAAGATGTAGAAAGAGCCTTTTGAGGAAGATTAAACCTCAGCAAACCCCAAAAAATATTAGTTTGGTTTTGTTTGGGGTGGGGGTGGGTTTGCAGCAATATTCAATACAAAGTGTTAGAGAAGTTTTCAAAGTTACTCCCACTCTTTTCTGCAGGAAGTACATCCTCACAGGTATTGCCCACTAAACTGAGGGGTCAGTAAAAGGCATTTTAGAGCAGATACGTAAGCTCAAAGTAACACACTGACAAGGCTGGGTGTAGTCATGTCTCAAGAAAGTCCAGGGTGATATTGTTGGAGGGAGAGGTGTAATGTGTAATGAATTTCTGGGGGCAGCCATGGCACTAGAAGGACAGTGCCAAATGAGTCACTTCCAGAAGAATTTCAGCACAAATTTGTGGAAACTGCACAGGAACCTGGCTTCTGCACCAGAAATATCTGAGAGTTGGAAGCTTGTCAGTGGAAAAAAATGGAAACAAAATTATTATTCATTGTTCTTTGTAGTACAAGAAGGGAAGGGACAGCTAATGTAATCATTGGGCAGCCAATTTAAAATAAAGTGCTTTTTCTTATGTCATAATTAATCTTGCCATAGAACCTTTCAGAGGCCAGACAGGTAAGCTAAAAAAGGAGCAAGACGAGTTCACATAGGGTGAGAGTATGAAATGTGATGAAATGAAAGCAGGATTTAAAGCTGGAAGTTCATGGATTATTGCTTACAGAATTTTTTTAGAATATATCAAACCTCTGTACCTGTACCCTGTCCATAATCACTGTTGCTTATCAGTGAAGAATGGTATAGGGCTAAACTGACCTTCCTGTGTTCCTGCGATGCTGAAAAGTTTGGCCCTCATCTGTAAGCTCAAGGCTCTCCAAGGTGGGTAAATTGTTGTAGTAGTGTCTGCTTGTCTTGCTGCAGCTCTGGTTTGGAAGTCCAGTTTTCCTAAAGATTATTGGGAGTAGTAGTGTTCACAGAACGAAGATCTTGCAAGCCAGCTGAAGAGTGCATTGCCTAGACCAGCAAAAAAACTAGGAGGAAACACTCATGGTAGCCCAAAAGCAACTGGCTGCAGGCAGCTGTCTGAACAGATTTAAAAAAAAAAAAAACCCACAAAAAAAGACCTACCCAAAGGAAAAAGAAAAGAAGCTGCTCAATTTATGACCTGTAAGATTCTTCAAATCATATTTCAGCATAAAGTTCATGGCCATCAGGGGTTCACTGTGGAACATTGTTATTAAATTTGCACAGGTACAAGGTTTTGGGGAGGTCAGGGAATGGGTGGGAATACTCCATACTTCATACTTCATCTTGCTCTCGATGAGGAAAGTGACCAAGCTGCTGTTGATTTTATCTGGAAGAAATGTAACCCAGTGACACTGATGTAAGCCTGGAGTATTCTGTACTCAGTGGCAGATCTGGTGGGTTACAGAGAACCTGTCCTAATGGGGTAATTTTTAGATATGCAGTACTAATGAAGTGATCTTTCTTTAAAGAAACTTACCTTACTACTTTAATTAGGATCAAATGGATTTTGTATAAACTGATGTCTCGTTCACATCCTGTGTTCCCTCCCTGCTCAACTATACCGTGAGCGCGCAATTTCCATCACAAATCCGGCATCTTTCCCCTATGAACAGACTCCTGCTGCAAGCGCAAATTCGGCTGCAGCACTGAATACCATCTGTAAGAGAGCTTTTAACACAAACATTCCCCAAACTGAAAAAGGCAAACTAGAAAGTTACTGAGGGAAAGTAATTTCTGTAACTGGTTTGGGTGGATATTTTCAGTCTGCTTGAAAATAAAGAAAACCCAACAACCCTCTTTGCAAGCCATAAAAACCTCATTATAGTTTTGAAACGTGTTTCATGACTGTGCATCAGGCCTACAGCCTGTGCACCTCTCAGTGCTTTAATGGCGTTAGCGTTGCTGGAATGGCTCAGAGACATCAGAAAAAGAAACTGGAATTTCAGTTCATCAGCCAAGCAGCGTCGCTGCTTTCTCCAGGCGAGTCTGTGAAAAGCCATCATACCAGTCTACACCCTGGCTGTTAGTAACGTGATCAGATTGTCACGCTGAAATAGGGCCTTGTGCAACAGAGCTGTTCTGTCTAACGTACAGTGTAACCAAGCCTACTCGCTGTCAGAAATGGGGAGCAGTAACTAGAAGGAAATAAAAAGCTGTCTTTGCTGTGTGATTGTCAGTGCCAAATGGCTGTTGTGCTGAGTGGAGAGATGAGACTTTTGCCTGTGCTCATCAGGGCCACGTCCTAGTTTATTACAGAATCGGGTTTCCAGGGGAGCTGAGTTTTGTGCACATCCTGCACATCTTTCCTGACAAAAGACTGAGGCAACGTAGCAGCACGACTGTGGATATCACCAGCTACATCTTCACATACAACTTTAGACATTGCAGTCTTACACATTCAGCCCTGAGCGAGGCCTTCAGGCTCCTCTTCCAAAGCTTGGGAAGAGTTAGATACTTAGGGAAGGACTCATAGGGAGCCAGCAGAGCTGGAACCTGTGAAAGTAACCCATGAATAAAATGAGAGCTGGGATGGAATTTAAAGAGTCTGGAGTGTATCTATATGATTCAAAACTCTTGCTTCAGGTGAGCTGGTATGACTACAGAACAGGACAGGATCATCAGGTGCTGACCATGATTATCTGTTCAATCTCCAGCAGCAACAGGGCTATGATAGGGTGACATTGAACCAAGCAGCCACCTTCCCTGCCCTAGGGCTAAAAGCAGTTCTGCTTTTTTCACAGCTACGCTATTGCTGGTTCTGGAGGCAACCAAGTCATCTTTCACTCCAGGCACACAGTGCACTACCGTGTCATGTAGCCAGGCTCTACATGGATGTGGTTGAAACCAGGTGCCTCCATCCTCCTGATCGTTCACTCGGAGCTCTGTCTCCGAGTTTGCAGACTCTTTGTCTGCAAACAGAAGTAGCAAGAGTTCCTCGCTTTAATATCTAGCTCTGATCTTTCCACCAGGGGTGCAGGAGACCTCTCATTATCTTCACACCCACACTTCTTCACTTTTGATAAGAATTAATTACTCACCTTTTGGCTACTGCGTGGCAGCAGCAGACCCACCCCTCCCTGTGTTTCTGCGCAGCTCTAAATGGGAATGTGCAAGTACCTGCTGCAGAACTGCAGAGAACCCAGGTGCAAACCTGAGTCGGGTCTAAGACAACACAGAAGCAGAAGATAAGGTGGCTGGGCAAGTTTAGCAGAGCATAATTCTTCATTTGCCTGTATTCTTAATTACATAAAATAACATACCTCCTGAGCCTCACAGAAAGCTCTGGTTACACAGGCAGGGAAGTGCCTTCGGATGAGGAACCATGCACTTATGTTTGTTTCTTATGTCCAGTGCAGGGAACCCGCAGCCTTATGCAAATACTGAGTCTTACAGATGGTCAGAAAACAGAGAGATTATTATTATTTTTCCAGTTACTGAAATGGTAAAGAATTACAAAAAGAGAAGCTGTGAGCAATAGTTCGAGAGGTACGGCAGGTTTCTGCTTTAACTGGGGACGTTTGCTTTAACTAAAACTACAGTGCAGCAAAGCAGCAAACCTTTGGTCTAATCTGCTATTTTTACCAGGAAGTTTTCTGAATGGCTGCAGTTTGTGTTGTGTCCAAGCCAGAAATCTCCCTGTCTCAATGTTTCTAGTTCCCGGATGTTCCCACTCAGAACATCACTTGGGCCCAGAGACCATGAGAAGCGACACCCCCCTTGGAGGGGGCACATACACAAAGCCCAAACTGAGCCTGTTCCAACACAGAGTGGCCAGAGAGCTGTTTTCTCCTTCTAACTCAAAGCCACAGATCTTACCAGGCTTGATTAAAAAAATAAAAATAAAAACCAATTATCACTGTCCTAACCCTGAGACAGAATTAGAAAAGGAGAAGGGTAGCCACCTCATAGCCTTATTCAAAGGCTGGTGAGCCTCCTGAAGAATGGACTGGGGAAGTCCTAGTAGGAAGGTCTCCCAAATCCCCAGGAATGCTGTAACCATCACACATTTGCACTCTATGAAACAATATTGCTGCTTCCATTCAAGCACTGCTCAGTCATGAAGGGGCTCAAGGTTTTGGGTAACAGACAGGGATGTCTACCTTAAAATTCTGGCCAGGATAATCAGCTGAACAAGGTCACAGGATTTGCGTGGGTGCTGTTTGCACGATGCCAGTTGCAGCTCCGGAGTAACTAGTGCTCTCTGCCAGTAGCCAGTAGATGTGAAGCTGTGCCATAGCCATGAGGGAGTTCAGCTGCAGGGACACAAGTCTCAGTGAACCACCACGTGGTCAGAAGACGGACCTCAGCCCATTTTACTTACTAGGTTAGACTACAGCCTGCAGTATTAACGGCGTAGCTCTCAATTTAAGGGAAGGCAAGTTAATCCATTTGATCTCAGCCCTAAAATGCAACCCTGTCACAAGCTCTCTCAGCTCTGTCTGGGGACAGAACAGATGCATCCCTGTGCCCAGCTAAGCAGCCCCTGAGTCTTTGCAGGCATGCACCTCTGCCATCACTGACCTGTCCTTCAGCACACTGAACATGCCCAGCCCTGGTGAGTAAAATACACCTACATTATATCTGCCTCCTGTGTTTTCACTGCCTCGTTCAGGCCAAGCTCCTACTCGTCAGCTGCACGATGCAGTTGTAGGGAACATGCAGCTGACTTGCTCCAAATTGCACTGTCACTGAGCGGCCACCAACTCTTCTCCAGTTCACAGGTAGCTATGGAGAAGAAGCAGCTACTAAAACAAGGTCACGGGGCTCAAGTTCCCGAATAAACAGGGTACAGAACATGCTACAGAAAGGTTTCTGTCCCGTGAGACACACAAACAGTGAGCCTACGCCATGAGTTCCGTCACAGACAGAACTGCAGTACTGCAATCGATGTAATTCTGATTTAAGTCTCTTCAAGACCACCCTGCTTTCCCCCCAACCATCTCCCATGGTCTCTAAGCACTCAGGACCACGTCCTAAACGCTCCCTTAACTTCAGAAGGGAAGCTAAGCCACAAAACACAGCACAGAATAGACTTTTGAGAAATTATGCCCAAAATAGCCCTCATATACTTTTAGTGATCTATTCCTACTGCAAAGATCATTTATGTCACCAGCACAGCATTCTGAAAGACGTCTGTGAGGCTTACAGGAGCGTGTACAGCAAAGAGCCTCAAAACCACTAAGCTTCTGTACCTTCATTGCCCATCAGTAAGCTCATCCATGGCAGTTAAACCAGGTCCTGAGCTATCACAAGGCATGAGGAGCGAACAGCTCCTAGAATCACCTCAGCACTTCTTTATTTTTATGTTTATTATTACTTTTCAGTGGATAAAGGACATGCTAACTAGTGACAGTCTGTGGTACAGTTCTGCATCAGTGGCACGTGAGGCTTTATTTAATGTGAGAACATGCAATAAATAATACAACACCGTATCATTTCTAGAGATCGCAGTTGTAATGTTTCTGGTTGCTGCAGCTTGCTTTCTAAAACCTGTCTGGACGATGTCAAGTCACACACAAGTTTAATTCCCTCTTCCCCACCCCCTCAGACTTTAACAAGTACTGCTGTGATTTTGTTTTCATTAAAGCCCTCGATGGTATTTATACGTAGCATTCTCCATCAGCACGGGAGGACCCAAAGGTGAAAACAAGCAGCAGATGACTGTTCACCACAAAATGAGTAATCATTTATGTGCCAAGCTAGAATAAATACAAACAGAAAGCTCACTGTTCTAATGTCTTCATTTAGCAACTTACTCCTTTTTTTCCTCCTCCTCCTTTTAAACACAGGTTTTGTAAAGACGTTTCGAGCCTTGTGAACACTCACTTTATTTTTGTTTTCTTTGGAAAGCCTGAGGTGAAATATCTACCCTTTTAACTTGATGTCTTCACTACTCGCCTTTCCCAGTGGCACAGGGGTGATGGTTTTACTCTTCCATTACATAGTCTAGTTTAACCACACAGCTTTTCAAAACAGCCCCACCACCGAAGCGAGCAGCAGCTCCAGACTTACACTCCCCATCACCGATGAACAGTTTCACTTACAGGCACGCACACTTCCCAGCAGCTGAACTGCGCCAGTTTTCTGTGTGTTCCTTATTATAACCAGCTCCTGCATTTCAATGGCATCACAGTTGAGCTCAAGTCTGAAACGCAATGCTCCACCTAGGGAAAGTGCTTATTTTTACTCAAGTAATTACAGAAAAAAAGTTGACTCTGACATTTACCAAAATATTTCAGAGCACAACCACCATCCACTGAGCCCAACGTGGGAATTCGTGCCTGCTGGGCTTGCGTTTCCCCTTGGAGCACAACTCATTTGACTCATGCCTGACTTGAACAGAATTTCCACATCTCCTAGAGTCATAGCTGGTAGGAAACCCCCCTAAATGTGCAGCTGGATTTCTGCTCCCATGCCCACATCATTACTTTTCTGTGACGAAAGGATGCAGCGAGACATTCTAGACCATTTCATAGTATTTTTTGACTTTAAACTGTTACACATTGAAGGAGAACTCTGTACTAATAGAGCTGGACGTCTGTGAGGAACTGCTTTCATTTCCTTCATAGACACCCGTGAAGTTCCCAGCTTAGTCCCCCAGCCTGCTCTGGATGCTTCTTGCTCCACAGCCTTACCAAAGCAGGAGCACTGGCCCTTTGATACTGAAGCTAGAGCAGGAACATTTCTCCTCCCTCCAACAATCCCCCTTATGATTTGGTTACTGGTCATGACCCCGTTGTTTATTGTATAAGTGAATCATAAGAATTACTGGAATTCTTATAAATCCCAAGTAAATAAAGGGAAAAGAAAAGCCCACCTGTAATCAGACACCATGTAACTGCATGTTAACGGACTGTTCAGTGCCCTGCTGGGATATGTTAGAGAAATGTTACAGCATTATACTGACTTTCAGGAGGCCACTAGACGTGTTTAAATGAATAAATTCTATTTATATAATTACAGTCATGACTACAGTTCGTACTTTACGCACAGCAAGTAAAAAAGAACCCCACGCTGGAATTTATGTAAATATTACTAATGTATACACTATGAAAAAGCAATTCATGTTAATTAAAACACACCTTAATTTTAAAAGTTTACGAGAAACGGTTACACGGGGTGTTGCAATCTTTGAAAGCAGAACAGAGCTGTGTACAGGGATCCAACAGTAATTAATACCCAGCTTCTTGGAGCTGGGCTGCAGACCAAAGGTGTACTGAAAGCTGGGCTAAAATCCCCCCTGCTCGCTCGACGACGGCAGCAGTCAGTGCTGCTGCTTCCTACGAGCCTGGAATCTCACCCCAGCCTTTACATTCTTTGTCGGTTATAGTGGAGCAGCCAGAAGACGACAGATGATTAGACAGCAGCCAAGTAGACTCACAGTTCAAGAAGCCAACCTTCCAGCAGCTGTAAGGTCTAGAGGAAGGAGAAAGGGGTTTATAGCACAGCTAAAAGAAGTCTCTACAATGTGAAAGTGGCTACTGCAGTAGCAGAGCTGATGACAGGGCACCCAACACCGCTCAGAGAGAGAAGTAGATCTGAGGTTTGGTCTGGAGTGAAGACACCATCGTATTCACCTTTGACTGGAGAGGCGGGCAGGCACAGCGCAGGAACGTGTAAATGCATGTATCGCATGCAAGGCATTCCAGGAGCTGAATGGTAATTTCTCTGCATACATCAAGACACCGCTGAGGGAAAAAAAAATAAACTAGCAAAGGGTTTTAGCACTCAAACAATTGGCTAGATGCATGGGATTTCCAACTTTGAAGTGGAACAACTTTACAGTTGTTCAATTCCTGATAAACAGAAAGGCCTCAGCATTGAAGAGGAAACACTTCTAGCACCAGCTGCTAGCTTGTGAATGAATTCATGAGAGACAAGTGCAGAAAGACACGCTGTCTTTCACCAAGAGGCATCTTGTTTTAAGGCAACATCCAAAGTGATGACATAGCCACTGCAGGAAACGCCCCGAGTGATCCCTGATACTTTATGGCACCCACACAGGTCCCATCGCTGAGGGAAGGTAGGAACTAAATTGGTGCCTGCCATCATCCTCCCCACCCTGTGACCTGGAACACTGGAAATTTCTGACCTTTCTATGTCACTGGCTGTCACTAAAGGTAGCAAGGAGATTGCTATCTTTCCTTACCACTTGCCCAAGTAAAAAGTTGTTCAATACAGTAGCAAGTGTTGACACAATTAATGCAAACGAGAGATTTCTGACCGTTTCTGAAAAGGGAAGGGGACGTAGGCGATCCAGTCCAGCCAGATGTGCTCCTGCAGCATCTGGCCTAGGGTTGGGTTTTCTTCTTGGCTATCCAAGAGTCAGCTTGTTGTACCTCCACTAAAGAGCATTTTGGGAACGGAGACAGTAACTTCTGCTGTCTGTCAAAGGAAGAGGTAAGTAGTTTGTTCTCAATCTCGGTCGCTTTGTGGAACTCCATCGTCCATTTTTATTGACAGTTACAGCACCTGGGTAGGCAGCTGGGTAATGGGAGAACAGGAAGGATGTTACCAGAATCACAGCTACAGGCAAGGGGCAGAACTGCGTCACACCCCTGCTTTTTCACAATTTAAAGGTGTGTTAAAATGTACCAACTGAGATTTTCAGAAAAATCTATTATTTGGCTTACACAGTAAGCTATACCTTGTGCACTGTGTTCTAGACAAAGTTACGTTTAAAAAGGGCACACAAGGTTAACAAACGTTACGCAGAGGCGATGAGCAATGTGTGCTGTCATAAATACAGTAGTGTACACCCTATGTACAGGCGCTGGCCACCAGGCTCCAACAGGCCGTCAGCCGGCCATCCACAGAAAGAAGGGAACAATGATAGTGGGGAGTGTGGTGGAGGGTGCCAAGCCGAGGCAGACTATTGATGCTAATCCCACAAGCACCGAGGCGAGAACGCTCCTCTGATCCCGAATAATCATCTTCACCGTCTCACAGAACTGGAAACAAAGAAGGAAAAGATCAGGGTTAGAGAGGAAGGCTGCGATGGGACCCCTGGAGGTGCCCGCTCCCGCGTTACAGGCCAGGGGCTGCTTCCCAGCTCTCCGGGGGGCGCGGCGAGTCTGGCACTGCCCTGCAACCGGAGCTTTCGCCCCAGCCCTGCCTGCTGCTCCGGCGGGAGCGGGGAACGCCAGAGCGTTTTCGGAGCACGTCAATAGTCCTAGGAAGGAGCCGTCGCTTTTCTCAGCGCTTGGAGCCAACAGCGGGATGCTGGCTACCCGCCTTTCTGCGCAGCTCCGCGGCAGCGGGGACAGGACCGGCAGCTCCCGCGGGCGGCGGGCGGTACCGGGCGGCAGCTCCCGGGGGCCGGTGGCGGCGGCTGACCTAGTTTCGGGGAGCGGAGAGCCCGGCGGGACCGCCGCCACCGCCAGGAAGGGCGGCACCGCCCCCGGCGCCGGCCACCGCCTT
>VZTU01013749.1:27603-42823 GCA_013400835.1 Zapornia atra
TGGTTGACCAGGATGCTGCCGCCGTAGGCGAAGTCCTCTACCGTGTCCACGCGGATGCTGGCCGTTTTGGTGATGACGCCCAGGATGAGCCGCTTGTTGGTCACCACCTGCTGGATCTGCCGGCGGTCGCCCGTGAGGGCGGGCAGGATGTCCGGCATCAGGTGGGCGACGCGGTTCTCGCCCAGGTAGATGCCGAAGTGGATGAAGAGGGTGCGGGGCACCTCCAACAGGTCGCCCCGCTTGAAGCAGCTCGTGTCGTAGTAGCCGGGGGCCGCCGCCGCCGGAGGTTCCTCGTCGGAGCCCGCGGACAGGGGCCGTACGTGGACGAGGAGCAGCAGCTTCTCCAGCAGCAACGAGGCCGCCTGTGGCACCGGGTTCTTCATGGTCGGCGGGCGGGGGGCTTGGGGGAAACCTTCACGGCCGCCGAGCACCCCCCGCCGCCCGCACCCGCTTTTCTAGGCTACCGGGCGGGGCGGGGCGGGTACCCGGGCCAGCCCACCGGCTGAGCGGCGTGTGGGGAGCGCCCGCCCCGAGGAGCGGCCAGGCTTTATTGGGGAGCGCGGCGGCCGTACCGAGCCGACCCGGCACTCCTCTGTCTCCCCCCGGCTCTGCCCAGGTAGAAGGGCACGAAAGAGTGACCTGAACGCCCTTCATCCGCCCCAGGCGTACCGCGGAGGGCTCCCGGGGCCGCAGTCGCTTCGTTCACATTCCCCCTCCGACGGGCCCGAAGGGGCGGCGGGCGCCCGGCTCTGAGGCCGGACGCTGCTGCGATGCTCGCTCGGCGGTGGGAGAGAGGAGCGGAGCGGAGGCTCCAGAGAGCCCCTTTCTTCCTCGGAAGAAAACAAGTCCCCGGGGAAGAAGGAGAAAGTCACATTTATAAACAAACTCGCTCGGAAGGTCCGCCAGCTAAGAAAAAAAACAGAGTGGGAAAAGACGGAGAGGAATGCCCGTGCGTTTTGTTTCATGCTAATCCATTATGTAAATGGATAAATCCTGGCAACAGAGCCCACAAAAGAGCAGCCCTGTCAGGGCAACAAAGCCGCCCCGTCTGAAGCTAATAAGTTTCAGTAGCCGAGCAAATTCCCGCCCCCCCGGGGCCCGCGGGATGATGGATGGGACAGACATTCATCTTACCTGGAAGATGACAGGGCCCGGAGAGTGGCAGGGGAGGAGGCTGCTCCGCCCTCACGGCTGCAGCCTTTCACCGAGTCCCCGCCGCCACCGCCGCCTCTCCCCGGCCCGCTGCCATTGACTTTTGTTCGTGCCGCAGCCCCCCTGCTCCGGCTGCGGGGAAGGGGCGCGGGCGGTGCAGATACTTCGCCTCTGAGAAACTCGGAGTGAGGGGGACTGCACGTGTGAGAGAGACGGAGGGAAAGCAACGCTGTGGTAGTCGCAGGGTTAGAGCATCTTCCCCCCCAAGCCGGCTGTAAAGCTGCCAACGTGCCCGACTATTCCTCCTGGAGGCTGCGAGCGCTCAGGCAACACCACAACATACACGATGCCAAGTACAAAAAAAGGAGGCAAGAGGAGCACTGGTGCCTGACAGCTCAGCCTCTCCACAGGCAAACCATGCCAAAACAGCAAGTTTTATCCTCTCAGTCACTGAGAGCCTGTGGATTAAGGATGAGATGCCCAGAACACCCTGGAGCTGTAGGGCCCCTTCAGCCACATCAGCAAAAAAGCTAAGAGGTTCATCATCCCTTTTCTTTCCCTCAGGAAACAGTCCTGGTATGAACAGAAAGGCAAAGGGGATGTGAAGGACGCAGGAGATGAGCATCCTACCACCACGCATACTGAACCAAGGTTCAGGAACAATTTTGTGCGCAGGAAAGTTGATGCTCATCAGTGTGCCAAAGCCCGTTTTCCACTTAGTGGAGAAAAATCTCATGAGATTACCTCACTGCTGGCCTTGCCCTCCTGTTCCCTCTCAGAGCAAACAGCAGCATCATGGCAAATTGAAGATTATCCTCATCTTGCTTCAGCTGCAGAGAGAGGCCCGCCATAACCTTGTGTTTGGTCACCAATTACCAAGGCCAGAGCCCTCTTACCAGAGTGATCAGGCATTGGGGATTTTCTCCAGAGTCTCTGCCAAATTTTTACACAACAGAGGCTTAGCCCTCTCAAGACCCTTACTTCAAATCATGTCGCTTACAAAAGAGAAAATGCCTTCTATATGTGGCTTATGATGCTGGTAGGAACCCTGTGGGTCAGCTGCCAGCCACACAATTATGTAATTAACCCAACATCTTTTATTTGAATGCATTTGGAAGGTTTGAAGCTTTTGGTACAATTAAATAAAAATGGGGGGGGCGGGGCAGGGAAGGAGGGGGCGTGTTTGCTTGTTTGTACTCGGTGCATAACTTTAAGGGAAGGGAAAAAAAATTAAACCCCCTCATCACAATAAAGTGTCTCACCCGTCTGGAGGTGGTCACAGCGATGTCTGGAGCACTGTACCACAGGCCAGGTTACCAGACTCCACAGAAAGTCCTGGCACAGAAAGGTTCCCATCGCCCTCCTGTGGGGATGAGCACCATCCCTCCCCCTCCCCAAAGCTGTCAAGGGAACGTTTGGGTGAGCTTTGTTGAAATAGGCGTTAGAGCCGCTTCAGTCCCACAGAGCAGAGTTCTCCCCCTGCCCTAAGGAAGGAAGAGGAATGAATTCAGTTGAATGCCCTGGAAGACAGACATTTCCCAGTGGGACCCTTTACATGGAGGAGGCATCCTCTGATTGCTTTTTAGAGCCAGTTAGCTTTAATCCCAAAGTCACCAGGGTCCATTTCAAGTAAATCCGGAAAGGAAGCCAGGATGAAACCGAAGAAGAGGGATTGCAATGAGGAGACTCAAAGTCTTACTGCATGGGAGGGTTTCAAAGCCGTAAGGTGAGAGGCATGGTTTAATTTCCTCACACCTGAGGCACTAAGAAGGCTCCTCTCTCCCCCTCCCCAAACCACCTGCTCACTCTCAGGCCCAGAAACCCCAACTGAACCAGCATGAAAGACATTGCACAGCAGACAGGACTGTGAAGTGGCCTCTCTCCTCTAGCCAATACACCTACCCCACTGCAGCAACTGGAGCACCCCAGGTAATGCTGCACCACTGCCTCGCAACTGCAGTGAGCACTGCAGTGTGCAAGGCACTTAATTCAACACAGAGTCATTTCCAAGTTAGACTATTCTAATTCTTGAAAGGCAACCCACAAACCAACATTTTCTGCTCCCCTGTTGCTCTCAAACTGCCATGGTGCAACACAGAATTTAAAAGGTGTACTCACAATTATGTCCCTCTTCTCTGAAGGGGGAATTTCCCCCATGTTTTAGTGGAAAAATGGCTTAATTGGAAGTTGCTAGACTGAAAATATATTCTATACCTCATGCTCTGGCACATCCTCTATCTTGGGTCACTTCTGGGTAACAACTTTTGTGCTTTTAATAAATAAATTGCAGTGGGAAAGTAATTTTGAAGTATCAAATACAAACCAGCAAACACTGACAAAGCATGTGTTTGGACTGTTGGGTACTACAGAGCAATGATAAAACCCATCATTTATTTCCAAGAGTTAGACAAGACGCAGCAAGCAAGTTGTATGAGGGAGAATGCAGCTTTTATTTTGTGGTGCAGATGAGCCCCAGCACAGAATCTTGCCAGGTAAGAGGTGTGAGCCAGTTTCCATTGCACTGAAACCCATATATTAGATGGAACCTTATTTTATATGCTAGGCATTATTATTTCTACCCTGGCCTCACAGCTAGCACAGGAAAGAAAGGCAACTGGAAGGGTGAGCCCTGGCCTGCCTGAGGGACAGCCCTGGTCTAACAAGCCACACTCATTTTTAACTGACTGCGTAACACTCCCCTTCAAGTACAATTTCCATTTCACCAAACCCTTCTCAATTACTCAAAACTCTACTGTAGATGAAGAAACAAATGCAGCTTTAACAAGCTTTCAGGTCAGCTGGGATTGCTGGAACCAGTACAGGCTCACAAATTCAAAACACGTTAAGGAGGTCAAGGAGAATAAAATCTTTAGACAGGGATTTTTGGAGGCTCCAATTTGTGAGAAAAGTATCTGGAAAGCAATGCCACTTCGTTTAAGCTGCTGCACTGAAAGAAGTAACAGACAGAGAGCATGTTTGTGAAGGATGGTTTCAAACAGATGATTCCCTACATAAACAAAACACACACCTTTGTATTCCCAGTCCAATCCATCTGAACACTGTACCATTCTTTTCAGTACATTACAGTCTCCATTGTAGAGCTGTAAATGACCAGCTCTCCAGAAACACTATCACTTACTTTTTCAGGTTTCCCATTTAATGAAGATGAGGGACAGAACAGACACAATCAGAAGGGAACCAGAAAGACAACACACAAAATTGCATGCAAGTGAAACAACCCCAAAACAAAGAACCTTTGAACTGAGTATTGCTCTCTTCCAGTAGGAAATAAGAGACAAAAAAAAATTGTACTTTATAAACGTTCACTTTTATTCAAAGATTACTGCATACACATTTAGAGAGTCACTTAAGCAGCATACTGAGTGAAATGCAAATATTTACTGTAGCCTTGTCGGTTTGCTACTGAGGTCTATCACTTTTTCTTATTTCCTCTCAATATGTTTGTCTGTTTTCCTAAATTAATAAGCTTCCAAATCATTAACACTGGCTGTAAAGATAATAAAACCAGCATGCCATTTTCCCTTTGAAGCTGGGTATTTTTCTGCAATGAAGCAATGACTTTTTTTACAACCAGACTGAATCATGCTGTATACACTGATAGCACATAGGCTCACTAGGACAATATGTTTAGATGGGTAAAGTATTCACTTATGATACTTTAAATTCAAATGAAAAGAACCACAGAAAAGGTGGGAACAATTAACTGTATAATCCTCATTAGCAAACAAGAGGCTAGGAAATATAATGGTAGCACAGATTGATATTTAGGAACAAAGTGTTTTGGTGACAATCAAAAAATACCTTTTCATCATTTTATCTGCTATTTGTCATTTTGTCAGCACAAACCAATTAATAATAATTAATACAGTCTCCCCAAATATAAAGCACAATACTCATTTCTGAATTAAAATGCCTGAACATGTGGATTAACATTTATGCAGATTATTCCACAGAGAAAATACAGTCAGTCACTGGGCCAGGATTTCCACCCTGGTATTGCCCCAAGAAATATAATACAGACTTAAGTCTCTGCTTAATCATGTCAAGAAGTTTATGAGTGTCCTGATTTCAGCATGCAAATCATTCTGCAGGAAGAGATAATTGGGAGTCAGAAGAGAGGCAAGGACACTGCACTCAGCATGACATGCCTTCACAGCAGCAGCCAGACCTTTCTGTGGGAAGGGCAACGCAAGCAACAGCCAAATGTACTCATTCTGGGCAAGACCCTGCTGCACAGGAGGAGAATTTAAGAGCCCCAAAAGGAAATGAGGTATCACTCCACCACCTGGTGCCATTCCTCCCTGCCAGGACTGCACCATCACAACGGAGCACAAGGAGGCAGACCAGCTCACAGCACTCTCCTTACCTCATCTTCAAATTTATCCCCACCCCAAGATCTGTGAGTTACAGCTTTTCTGTGTGTCTAACCAAGGTTTGATGAGTAAGAGAAACTGTAAGAAGTCTGTCAATAATCAAAGTGCTGGAAGTTTGGTGGATCACCACTCCAAGTCAGCATTTACTACCAGCCACTCTAACAGTAACAACAGGGAAAGCTGCTCCCCAGTACCAGCCAGTGCTGACTTCCTAGTGATGCTCAGGAGAAACACAGCGGCAGCAGCTCAACTGTATCAGGCCACTTAATTTTCAGATACAGGTAGAGAGAAGGGAGAGAGACATGGACTGAACAGGAAGTAATTACCATCCTGAAACAAAGACTGTTTTGTCTCATAAAACATTATGTTGCATTGTGATTCTATTTTACAGGAAATAAATTAATTCTTCATCCAATGTATTATCTAGACAGGAAATGTCATCAGCCAGACACAGCTATTAGTCTGGTATTACTCAAAACATTTGCTAATCTGTGACATATAGCTGAGCCTCTGAGAAAACTGTCACTAACTTCTACTCTTTGACTTAAAAAAACCTCACTCAAGAAACCAGCTCTTGTTTATAACATGTTTTTATACCACTCAGTATTAAAGGCATATGTATTAAACCTGTTACTCTATCAGTGATTTTAAGTCAGGAACATTTTTAATCTGGAAATCCAACAGCATCTGTCCAAGTGCTTTACCCTGTAAGAAAACAAACCAACATTACATTTCACTGTCTAAATAGATCACCTTTGTAAATAAAGTTTTAAAAATCATTAGGGTATTTTCCCTGTAATCAGTGTAAGAATTCATCATGTTTAAGCTTTGCAAGTATTTCTCTCTACGTAATACATATACATAAATTCTGGGTGAGTTTTATCAAGTCCTGGATTTTAGGTTATCTGAAGTTATAGTTACCTTTCCCATTTATTTGGCTTACTTGTGAATCAATATAATTACATAAGAAAAACTATACAGTTGAGTTTTGAAGGATCTAAACCTGAACAGATTGAATAGTTTCTTCAATTTATTTGGAACTTCATGCTAATTTATTTTGAGTTCAATTCTGCTATCTAATTCACACATAGCATCATCCTGTGCTGTGAATGGTCTTTACTATGTTGAGATTTGTACTCATAAGTATTTCTCAGCCTGCAGTGGCAGAACTGTGCTGTGCTGTAGCCAGAGGATTGCCACTTTAAGGGTTCTCCAGGTTTAGATGTTTCAAATACTAACATTCAAATTTTTAATGCTCTAATTGTGTACTTACAAAAAAGTTAGATTAAGATTCACAGCAACTTTCTACTTGCTTAAATCGTTTTAAGGCTTGAAAACAACACAGTAGACAATGTGTATTAACAGGAAATTCAAAGGAACTAAGGAGTCAAACCCTCATGCTTACAGTTCCACCCCAAAAGTTGGCTACAAAGAGACTCTAATACATAGCAATAAAAGATAACTACATTAAAACCAATACTTTGATACGTGCCTGTGGGTCACTTCTTAGGGATGCTATGCCACCACCACCAAGGGAATTCTTCAGAACAAAATTTAACCCATGGATTCCTGGCAGCTCATACCTGTAAAAGAAAACCTACACATTGTTTCTCAGGAGATTTTGTAAGAAACACTTGGACAGAACATCAAGCAAAAGACAGCGTGTAAAACTTTGATGCTTCTGATGGCATCCCACTGGGTAGTCAAGCTTAAAAGTTAATTGAAGATTAACCCAGTGTTTTCCCTACCTTCTTGCTCCCTTCCACTGCTCCAAATCAACAGTTCTTAATAGTTTTAAAGTAGGACCATAAAGTAGTAATACTCCTCTTACTCAACTTCAAACCTCATTCATTTCTAACCAGGTTGTTTTCTACATACTTTTTTCTCTCTAGGAGTTAAAGCCCATATAGAAAGCTCCACAAGCAAGAGATTCAAGATCCAGTATGAACTCAGAGAGCAGTAGGCTACAGGACATACTTTTAGTATTTGCCAGTTCTGATTCTGAAAAATACAGTCACTCAATTCCTGGAGCTCACTTCTGCTAACGAAGGCTGCCTGCTAATTGAGAAGGCATCCTCTTCACTGCTGAGAGGTAACTATGAGTCATTAAATCAAACTCTTATGACCAACTACAGGCAATTTTAGAACAAATTAAGAGTAGAGCTCCATTTCAATGCTTTCTTGGAGACTCGTAATTTGTTCAGATAAAAATTTATTTTAGCTTGACAGACCCATTTTTCTGTTCCATTGCCACTGTAAGCATTTTTCCATCCTTGCTTTTGACTGGTGCACATCCAATTTGGAAACTTTAGAAATTTGGCAAATGGCTCTGGTTTCCTAACAAAGTTGTTTCAAATTCCAAAAATAGGTCTATAGCATGTTTCCACTCACTTCTCCTTGCATGGTTTTTCAGTATTTTGTCTCCGTTTTTCTTGTTTTCCTTTGGTTTTGCTTTCCTCCAATACTTTCTTTGTCTAAGGACTCAATACCTTTCCTCCCCCCCCGCCCTCCCCCCCCGGATAGGATTTAATCAGAACATCCACAAGACAGGAGGAATAACTGAGAAAGGATATCCAATTCTTACTCTGTCTGCAGATGTTTGCCACAACCTAAATCACACTTCCTCCAAAGGCACCTCGTTTTCCTTAGCTATCTATCTGATGTTCACCTGTTTGGGGCAGATCCTTCAAACCTGCCCTCCAAAATATCTGGAATTTCTTGCAGTGCTCTTGTACTGCCAGTTGTGTCACAGTGAGTTCTCATCTTTTCCAGCTCCTTTCTAGCATTGTGAAAGTTATGGCTGTTGCTGATATTCCCAGTTCTGTATCTTGGGCAGATGATGACCCAAACCTTTCTTGGAAGGAGATGTGGTCAGCCTATGATTCTGCTGAGCAGCCTGGCAAACACTTCAGTTCTTGTGACACTCTTGCACACAGCAGTCATGGAGTGTGTCTCTCTGTCTCCCAGGCAAGAAGTTTTCACTGCTCCTCCTACTCTTTCATCACCACACTTTCCATATTAACATTATTAGTTGTTACTAAGAAAACTGGTGTTAGCATTCTGTTGACCTTCTTTGAAAATGAGCTGCCAGGCAACATTATCATGCCCAAGGTCAAACCCATGGAGAACACAGTGAAGTTCCATTAATCCAAGAGTACTCTACTTGAGAATGGGAACATGAAGAATAAAGCCATTTCCACAGTAAGTCTCCTACATAACTTACTAAATTATGACAGCATAATCAATTACATACAGCAGGATCAAAGGACCCAACAAAATTTTCAACTAAATACTCAATATAAACTGCCAATAACCATGTACCATGATAGCTAGAGGTCTACCAAAATTCCACATGGTAAATTCCACCCTGAAAACCTGGCAGAGACATCCATGCAACAATTTTCTCCGACATATCTAGACTAATGGAATATGTGTTCCAGAAGCTAATACTTAAAAGAGTTTTCATAAAAATAATTCATTTTTAAAAAGCCAGGAGAGAAATTGAATAGCTTTGCATTTTGTTCAATTGAATAGAATTGAACAAAAGCTGAAGCAGATGAAAAACAGTGGAAGAATTTAACTTTCTGCTGTAATTCTGGCACAGAGAGTATGTAATACAAGCAGCGTATTACTTCGGAACATCACAGAACAGCACATTCACTTCAAGTACTTCAAGGAAATATTTACAGCAATACAACTCTAGCTGAAACTAGGATTACAAAAGTAAATATGAAGAGCAGCATTTTCAATATTTTAAGGCCTGTTTGAACTATCTGAGCATCCAAAGTATTTCTGCACAAAAAATATACTCACAACAAAAAACCCTAAATGCAATAATCATTAGAGTAGCCTGAAAAAGCAACAATATATCAACTAAAGTGTTGGCTTGCATTTACCCAGCATAATCAAACAATTCAAGTTTAATTTACTGAGATCTAAAAGGAAGAAGAATTATACAATTAGATAATATTTATCAGAAGTTTTAAGAGCTGCTTTTAAAAGCAAAGAAAACAAATAAACCCTTCAAAGAATACTAAGGCTGTGACAGAAACCAATAAACCAAGGAAAATTCACTGTTCTAGCTGAACTACTATGCTTATGCTCAATGGGGTGCCTGCTTAACTACTTCCTTTAAAGTGCTGTCTGTACATATTCAAAGAAGTCAGGTTTCCCTGTGAATTTCCTGTTAAAGCCACATGGAAATAACAAAAATTGCTTGGTGCATTTAAATCAAGATAGGAATCCTCTCATCAGAAGAAAGCAGGAACTGAACCCACAGGCTAGAAGAGACATACTGTAGAGAAGCATTTTTTTTCCACCCATAATAAATATGCATACAAAAGAATAACCTAGAAGCACCAGTATCCACATTTCTTCAGCATAAAAGTGAAAATATCCCATAAGTAGTCAGCTGTCATTTATTATTTCTGAGCATTGGAATATTCTTAAAGGAAATAACCATATTTCATACGAAACTAGCACATTCTCATGACTGACCCAGTATCACTAAGTGAAAAGTTTCTTGCTGCATTTTAAGATTATCAGGTCTCAATTAATAAAAGTCTTGTACACAAAACACCAGATAACCTCATAGTAACAAAGGGCAAGATTGCTAAAGGGAAAAAAAAATCTTTGACATGCAGTATGATCATTTAGCTACTCATCTTCCTACAGCATTGATGCCATTTTTAATGATGCTACCAGTCCCCATTTAAGAAACTGGGAGTCCCTTTCTAAACTTTGAGCAAACTTCTATCTGAATATGGCCATCTCTTCCTCCCTCACTTAAATCGGTCTGATCTTTCATGCTGAGCTTGTGCAACACTCCTATGCTCAAGAAAAAATTAACTGTTAACAAGGTACTCTACACAGGGGGGCATATATATTTTAACCACTCAATTTAAATAAAGGAAATGAAGGAAAATGAAAGACTAATGTAGCTCTTTATGACAGTTAAAACAACAACAACAACAAAATTTAAAAGAAACTATACAATCTGAAGCACATGAGCATAATCCTTATAATCCTAAATATTTCCACAAAAGGATTTATTCTGTTTCCCCAGTAGTTTTTCAGTTCATGCACAGAGCTCCATTATCACATCATTAAAAGAAGCCAAACCCAGGAACAGATAATCTAATTAATCAAAATAAATTGGCTTCATCCAGACACAGTAAATTTGAACTTCTATTTATGAACATAAACAGCATTAAGGAACAACAATGAATCAGTTTCTAGAAGTATCATTAAGAGGCACGACATTTTTTCTTCCCTTCTCTGCTCTATTTCATGGGAAACTCAATTACACTTCTTGGTATCACAATTTATTACATGGATTTGTTGGCACTTAGGAAACAGTGAGTGAGATCTGCACTGAGCTGCTTATGAAGACAAAAAATGGAACTTACAACTCAAAGATCAGGGGTTAAAATAACTCCAAACTCTGAGGTTTGAGCTGCACTTGACTCAAGCTCTTTGAACAAATAAAGAGACACTTACCAGTTGATGCATCACCCATGGAAATGTATGATGATTTTAGCAGAATCTCCGTATTTGCAGAATTACTGACTTTGTATCAAAAAAGGTTTTAGAAAACTGAATGGTTTGTTGCAATATTAAGCTTTTGTTTTTAAAAAGAGACAGAGGTTTAAAATTTGCTGGCTAGACAACCTTAGGAAAATGAGCCCCATTAGCTCATGCTACGAGTGCGATATATGTCTTGCTTGCAAATACCCAGGAAGGACCCTGAACATCAGCTGAAGACTCCACAAAAACAAAGAAGTTACATATGTTGTCTACTGGCAGAGATTATTTTGTAGATGAATACCAGGTAAAAGCATCCTGTCTAGGATGTATTCTCTGTTGTTTTAGAAAGGAAAATTATCTGTAGGGTTTTCTTTCTGTAAATTCTGCCTTGGCATATGTGGCAAAAAAGTGGATGGGAGTGGGGTGCTCAAAGAAATACTTTCTCTAAAATGAGTGAGCTTCATAAAGATTGAAGTGTTCTGCAGAGATGGGGATAGGATGAGGCACATTTCTGATGGCTGATCAGGTAAGTTTTGGTTCCAGTCTGTTCTGGTGGTGGTTTAGGGATTTCAAACTCCCAGGTATGCAGTGGCTCTGAGGCTTAGGAAGCATCAGTTACTATGGCTCCTCAAGTCTCCAAATGGTTCAAAATCAACAGAAAGATACATTTCTTGAAGGACATTAGAAGTTATTCTATTTTGTAGAGACATTCTGTACTGGAACAAATCAAAAGAAATAGTCCCAACGCTAATACCCTAATTCTGGGAATGCCTTCACTAGACAGATTCACGAGCCCCAAATTCATGCTCTTTTTCACCAATTATTGCTGAAGTTATTTGAAAAAGCAAGGAAAGATACAATGTTGAATACAAAACACACATTTGCACTCTTTATGTTAATATACTTTAAGATAACTTCTGATACTATCGTGTATCTACCATACACAACTGTGGACTGAGCAGCAAGCTACTCACCTTGTCACTAGTTCTTCTTCAGGTTTTTCTCGTTCTAAAAGGTGTTGGAAGTAAGTCTCCAGAGCTTGAGTAGTTAAAGTTTTCTTTAGGTATGGATAGTAGAGGGGATGCCGTGCTATCACACCTGTTAGGTATAACTGGTGTTAGTTGGAATAGGTGCTGTTCAAGTCAGTTTGTATTTATCCTTCCAAAACTGAATTGAGATCCTCCTCTAACTGAAACTGTACATGTGGATCCTCCTTAATGAGCTCCAGAATAAAAAACAATAGCATGCCAGCTTTCCCTCTGTCAGTGGAGAAGTAGCGTGGAGCACAGCATGAAAGAATGCTCCAAGACTAAGTGATTATTGGACCTTTTGTGGCTGCAAACAGTCCTAGCCACTAAAAGATGTCTAAAGAACAACAACATCACCACAACAAACAACCCAAAAGCAGTTCTCTTCCCCTGAACAGCTTGCAATACTTAAAGAAATAATCACAATTAACCATAACAAGGCATGATTGGTGACTGAAAGTTTGGTCCTTGCATGAGATCCTGACATAAGTGTGAAAAGTCATGGTTACATTTTTATTGCTGTAGATGTGCTTTCATAAGCTTCAGGTAACTTTATGATGAAGCTGAAGTTCCACAGCAGGATCAGGAAAGCAGATTTGTGTCACAGGGATCTTTTTATCTGTGGACTTCAAAGCTAAATTAGAGGTCAAGTCCATTGTCGTTATTGTTCCTCAACACTGTGGTAATGTGTCTCTGTATCTGAGGAAGTCTATTAGCTATGCATCATTCATGATTTGGCAATGCTACATTGCAAAAGTAGTTAACCATGGGGAAGGAAGTAAATCAACATTCATTCGTTCTTCAACCCTAAAATGTTTCACCAACAAGGACAAGAAAACTATATTCCTAAGTACAAATGATCAGAATTCATCAGTTTTAGCATGACAGCTAATAGCAAATCAAATCCCAAACGCACCTTTAATTCATACTGAGCTTTGAACACCACACGCTCTCATCTTCCAACAAGAGAGCCAATTGTTGCATGCAGAAGTAAGGAATAGAAGGAATTATTAAACAATGCAAGAAGCAGCACAATCAATGTAAAGAGACTGCACACTGAAATATACCATTTGGATTAACAACATAATAAAAACATTCTCTTACATGCAAGGACAACTTTAGTGCTTCCTAACACTGCAACATTTTAGCCATTCACATTAGAATGGAAATGATCAGACAACCAGGAGTTTATACTACCTAACATACACATGCAGGAGTAGCAGCTAATGTGTAAAGGAAACCTTAAAAAGGCATTTCTTAACTTTGGAGATCTTGACTTTACAACCCTAAACAAAGGGTTTTCTTTGTGGTATGACATGCAAGTTATTTTTTCTTAGTACCTCAGATTTCAACAGCTGCTAAACAGAAAACTACAGATATTTCATTAGTAAAAGTCCTTGGTTTAGAAATGTATTTTTTTCCCTGTTTCAGCACATGGACAAAAAAAAAAAAGAAAATCAAGTGATATGAGAGATTTCAAAAAATTAAGTAGAGCAGTTGATACCTAACTCTTCTTTGAAGATCTTATATCACTTCAGAAAGCAAGAAAAAAAAGTACCTATGTTTGCAGAGTTGCCTTTGTCTCCACTTCTAGTATAGGCAAGGTCTTCTAAGCGGTAAGTATGGGGACCACTTGGCAGATCTACACAATAAAAAGTGAATACACATTAATGACAGCTACAAATAACAGTACATTTTGAAGAAGTAACCATAATTTTCAGCATATACTTTCTGCACAGCTTGTAGTACTCCTGAGCTTTCTCCCCATAGAAATACCCAAAGAACTTCAAGAGGTGAGGCTGGGAGCCAAAATTACAAAATTGATCCATCCTACTGCATCTCCAAAAGCCCTTTTACCTTTCTACAGCTGAACCTGTGCCAGACATACACTCTTCCACCACCTCTGAATACAGACATTCACCTTGGTCTTAGCAATATGGTATCTCTGAAGATGACATAGCAGCTACTTGTCACTTCTTGACAAGCTGACAGCTTTCGTTCTTTCGACACATATATCTCTGCTTCCAGTGCAGGTGGAAAATAGATATAGTTGCTACTGTCCTGTCAATTCTCTAATATCTATTTATTCTGATAATGTCTACAGAATTTATAAAACCTGAGGGTCTTCTTGGCATGTCTCTCCTTCATACACACTGTAGTAAGTTACTTATTCAGTTGCATTAAAGAAACCCAAGTTTGTTTTTTCTGAATCACAAAGTTTGTAAATATAAGAAAAGGTCATAAATGCATGCTGTAGAAGAAGCCAATCTTAATTCAACTTGTCAATTTCTGATTATTTGACTTTCAAGCTTTTAGGAACACAAAAACTGTTGAACTTCACTGAACAAGAGTTTACATTCAGTATTATTTTTATCCATTTATCAGAAAAAAAGCAAACCCACTCCTGTTCAAATTCAGATACTCAATCTTGTGGGATTCATTAAGTTCCACAGCACAGACCTCTTGCAGTTGTTGATTACTAGAAGTAGTGGGCTGTCACCGTCTCGTTTGCTCCCCAATGCAAGAGATGAAGCACTCACTTTGCCAGCGAGTTTAAGTTACTCTCTGGGAGCAGCGTAATACTGAAACACAGAGCACAGGTTATATCCCAGTTCTCAGGCAGTGACTAATCTAGCAATGTCCTGCCAGTTTTGCTTCTGACCCAACTTCCCCACAGCCCTTTCAGCTCACCCGGCATCCCTCGCTTTTCAGTCCCAGCATCTCCAGCACCCACCTACCCCCGACTCACATGCAGACTGCTCTCCCTCGGGTGCCATCTCCTCTGTCCTCACCCCCGCAGAGAAGCGGCCGCTCTCCCCCTCGCTGCCCCGGGACACCGGTAGGGGGAACATTAGGAGCAGGGAAGCCGGAGACCTCGCCCTCCGCCGCGGCGCTTGCCGCTACAGCTCACGGCCTGCCACTGAGAACTCCAGTACGGCGGGTTAAACACGGCTGGATTTAAAGGAATGGAGGAGACCATCCCGTAAATCCATTACATGAAAATGCATCAGAACTTTTTTGTGTTGTTACTGCTTCTGCTGAGGATATCACCTATTGTGCTAGCTTTGTGAGTTTGGTTTTAATTTTAGGGAGACCCACTCAGAATCACTAGGTTGGAAA